>SOPF01026759.1:39135-100894 GCA_012979155.1 Hypericum perforatum | reverse complement strand
GCCTTTGTCGCGTATTTTATTATTTTATAGCGCAAATTACTCTCTAGTCCCTCGACTTAACATAATTCTTCTATCAGGTCCCTCCTTTCTCATAAATGAGTAATACATCCCTGTTTTATGAGAAAATATTTGTCTGGATTCCCTGTCAACCACATCAGCCTTTTTTATTTTTTGACATGTAAAATGACTTTTTTACCCTTTACAAAAAGACAAAAGAGTCATTATTTTTGTCTTTTTGTGAAAGGTAAAATAGTCATTTGACATGTCAAAAAATAAAAAAAATGTGTTCTCAAGTCAATTAGGGACCCGAGACTAAATTTTTTTTTAAAATACAGGGACGACTAAATCATTTATGAGAAAAAAATGACCCAATAGGAAAATTCGTTTAAGACTAGGGACTAGGAGGTAATTTGCCCTATTTTATATTATCTTCTATTGCTAATCTATCAAATTTATAACTTGTCTCATTTATCTCAAAAATATAAATAAATATACAATCCAACGCAGAATTTTTAGGAAGAAGTTTGTAAAGGTAATATTAATAAAAACCTTGTATTGTTGTAAAAAACAATAAATTATTAGATAAATTATTCTACAATCTCTCTACTATGCCTAAATTCTTTTCTAAGCCCCTCGTATTTTGAAATCAATAAGTTAGCTCCCCTAATTTGCTTATATTATACTCTACGGTCTTATAGTCAGAATTGATAAAATTTTCTATTGATGGAACACCTAAAATGACTAAAAATGAATATTCGTCTATTTTTAAAATTCGGATAATTTGGATTATCCAAATCCAAATCCGAAATAATTTTGGATTTTATATTTCTGATACTTTCTTATTCAGATTCGGATAAAAAAAATATAATTTCAGATATTTCGGATAATAATAAATTCGGATATTCAGATTCGGATTATCCGGAATACTCACCCCTAACTATATGTTATACTTGGAAGGTCGAAAGTCTTCAAATTTAGAAGATTCAGCTCTTTCCCTCTTTCCTAGAATAGTTTTTAGTATCGAAAATTTTGTATGTCATTCGAAATAACAACATGACGTTGTTATGTGATTATTTGCTCAAGATTAATTTGGAATTAACTAATAAGATTATTGTTCTAGGTTAATTAAAAAAGTTTAAAGTTTGAGTTCTTAGGAAGATAATAATAATTAAATGTTTACTAAAAGAATTTTTCAACTTTCAGAAATTTATCCCGACTTGAACTTGGATCAATCGGTTCATTGAGTGTTTGAATATCGAGTAGTATAAAACAATAATACAATATAATGACCAAAACGCAATTTATGTTCAGAACTTGGAGCACAAATGATATATGTAGCTCCCTTTCAAAAGAGAAGAAAGGGCGATGGTAGATGAGCTGGCAGCCCGCCATTGGTTCATGTATGCAGAAACAGGTCATTAAATCAAAAGAGCGTGGGTCCCACTCAAAAACCCCAAAAACCCATTTTCAACGGAAATATCGAAACAGCTCTTCTTCATTTCCCTGTCTTCCCCGACAGGAAACCCAAATTCCTTAATATATACATATAATATACACAAATAAAAAAAAAGAGAAGAAAAAAGTTTAAATTATAGAAGAACATGAAGAAGTCAGGAGCAGCGGAGAAGAAGAGGGTTCGAAAATCCGGGTCCGTTCAGAACGGAACCAGAGATCCCAACTCCGATACGCCCCCTAGGGTTCGTCCTCTCTCTCTGATCTAGGGTTCATATTTTTTCGATTTTTCGAAATGTAATTCGCTTAATTTCGTGATTTCTTTGGTGGGTTTTTGCTCGAATCGAGGATCAAGTTTGGGAATTAGTGTAAAGACTCTTGCTTTATTAATAGGGGACTGGTTGTAGTTATGAACTTTGATGATTGTTGCTTTGAAAGCCTTATGCTTTAGTTGTCCGAGGGATGGCCCGGGAAGGTTGAGGATTGGACAGAGTTGCTGTGCAGGAAGAGAAATTATTCGTTTTTTCGTAACGGTTCTAAGGTGTTTTCTGATTTTTGTTTGGTTTCCTTCATTTAACGCAGACTCAATCGTCGAAGAAGGATGTTTTCCAGTTGTTTGCGGAAAAGGTGAGAGACCACAAAGGGTTAGAGTCTCGCTGGGCTGTGCTGCAGGAGACTCGTGTCGAGTATTTTAGGGGGAAGGATTTTGTTAGGTTTTTGAAGAACCATTCTGATGTCAAGGATGTACTGGAGTCTAGCAGTAATTTGGAGGTTGAAGAGATTGCCAATGCACTGTTGAGACAGAACCTTTTAGTTCGGTGTGATCGTGTTGTGAAAACTGTTCGTCCTGGGAAGAAAAAGTTGTCCACCTGGCCTGCACATCTGGAGATTTACCCAGTAAGTTATCTCTTTTAAGAAAATCTGCTCGTGTTAAATGGCTGCATTGCAGAATAGCAATGAATAGTAATACGTTCGGTTAGATGGAAAGCATTAGAATATGTGAACAATCGTGAAATTCTAGGGTGATCCTCGTGGTTTCGAACTTGTATGTTGCATCGAGCGCATTAGTGTTCAATTTTTTATTATTATTACTGTTTCTGAGATTAGTTTTAATTTCATTTTTTGGTTGAAATATTTGCATTTTTATGTTTGGACTTTGAATGATCATTGTTGACTTGGTGCTGTCTTTTTAGGATCAAATATTCTCGGACAATGATGCCTTTTTTGCATGGACATTTGTGAAACGGCGGCCATTGTGGCAGACTCTTCTCTCCTTCTTCTGGCCTGTGCTGACTCTAGCTATATGCTTGTTTCCTATATACCCTCATCAGTGCAAGTTATTGATTCTCTACTCATGCGCCGGGCTCCTTTTGCTAATTTTCTCATTACTCTTAGGTATTGTAATCTTCTCGATTCTCTTTTGTATGCGTTCTAGTAGAACTGTCTTTTTTTTTTATTCTTGTGTCATACTAAATTTTTAATTATACTTTTGGATGTCAATGCTGGAGAATTTGCTTTTGATGTGTGAAATAAGCTGCATGTCATATTCAAATGTAGAACTGCTGATAAATTTTATTTTTATTTTTATTTTTCTGATGTATGTACCCCTTTCAATTCTGACACCCACTTCTCCTCATTTTTTTGCTTGCGCCGAATTATGTCCATACAAAAACTTCAGTGGAAATATAGAATGATTTAGTTTGCAAATTGGTTGAGCCATTGAGGAAAAGCGCAGGGGTCTAACTTTTTTGTTAAAAAAGTATGCATTATATGTAAAGATTATGCTGTCATTTATAAAGTTCTAAGTTCTATATTTAAACTCAATTTTCTTTAAATTGCTCGCATAGAACACAAATTTTTGTGGATCAAAAGGTCCCAACCTTGTATGCATACTTTTCCCAACTTTTGGTTCTAAATGTTAATGAATAGGGAGTTGTTTATAGTCATTTATCCTGCATCTTTGTTATTGATTTGTAGAAAAGTGAATAGGGAGTTGTTTATAGTCATTTATCCTGCATCTTTGTTATTGATTTGTTTTTCTACTCTAATGCTCAAGTTTTCCTTCTAAACTGTTCCTAATTGTCAGTTAGAGGAGCGATATTTGGTGTTCTCTACGTCACTGTTGGGAAACGCATATGGTTCTTCCCTAATATCCTTGCTGAAGAAGCTACCCTGAAGGAATTATTCCGGTTCTGGCCCAAGAAAGACGAGGAGGAGCGGCCTAGGTGGACTAAGAGAGTGTTTTATGCGGTGCTTGCAATTTTGGTCATATTGCTGTTGAGGCATCATGCCCCAGATGAAGCTGCCAGAGCTAGGTCAGTATTCCACCAGTTCATATGGATTCAGAATGCTCTTGGGATCATGTGTGATTCGAATTGTTCCCTTGTGTTGAATATTGCTGGTCCCTCTTCCTTACCGTTGATGTTTTTCTTTGCAGGTATCAGAAGCGAGTATCCAACATAATAGATGATGTCCTAGAGTGGTCTCCAAGATTGGCTCTGTCCGGGATGATGGAGAAACAGCCGACTCCAGCTAATGTCACCGAGTCCAATAACACATCTGCAGACGAGAGTAACATGTATACGGAGAAAGTGCCTCCATCGGATAATGCCGGGGTGGAAAGCACATTTAGTGAACCAGAGGATGAAGTCCTTGAAAACACAGCGGATGGCTACCGGCATCAAGGTCAAGATCATGTATAAAAAACAGCAAGCGTTGTAGCAGCAGAAAAAAGATATACAACCTCCCGTTCTCGGGTTCTGAGTTTTAAGTTTTGACTGTGTAATCAAACGGTAAACAGTTAGTGTTCATCTATCCACAGCAAATGTCAGAATATGTCACAGCTTTGATTTTTAGAAAGTTTGTATACAAGGTTTTAACTATATAATTCTAAGTATGCTTTGTGGTTGCTCCCAGAAGAACACGTTTATCCGTTTCCTACTCTCCTTTGTAGTGTACAGGATGAAGCTTAAATTCAGAATTCAGGGTCATCATAACACCGTAAGCTGAATTACGCAATTGTATTTTCAAGAATTTTGCTTCTAAAACTAGTGTCTTCATTTATGTGTAGATCCAAAAAATTACGTATGGATGTATAATAAATTGACTTATAAAAAACATGTGATTTGAGAATGAAAAAAGCAAGGAAACCACGGTAGAAAACTACATCCCAGATTACAAACTCGTGAGCACCAGACATAAAAAAAATACTTGAACAGAACTGTTGCAGTTCGGTTCTGTTTCCAGCGTACTGCATAGTCAAGTTCATTAAACATCTCTATGTACACATGAACACAATGTCAAAAGGATGAACAAAGATGACGAAAAAAAGAGCGAAAAGACAGACGGACAAAAGAAACCATCGGTGGAACATAAAACGAGCCAAGGTCACTATAATGGTCTCTTTCCTGGTCTTCGTCCAAGCCACAAGCATAAAAACAAGCCAAGAATGAATTGCCGCCTGGCAGCGAAATGCCAAGTGATCAGTCGGTCCAGACCATAAGAAGGATTCTTTCATTCGGGTGATTAAGAAAATCCTTCAGACGGTAGATGGACGCAGAAGCCTACTAAATAGCCAGACGTCTATGAGACGCCGGGCTAGACGAGATGCTCCCCCGTTGTTGGCCCGAGCAGTCTCCGTTATCTCCATTCTGATCTCGGTGGGGATCATACTTCAATGAATTCTGCATGCCGTTCTGACTCTGATAGAAGTCACCACCATTCAGGTAATTTTGAGCTTCATAAGTATTTAGCACTTGGGGACCTCGGGGATCCTGTTTACCACCCGATGAACTGTGAGACTGCAGAGATGGGACTGAGTTATTGGTGCTTGCATCTGCGTGGAGTTTTGAAGTCTCGAGCTCTGTCTTCTTGGCAAATCTCCCTCCAGTTCCCCGAACTCTTCTCATTGCATGCTGATGTCGAGACTCGTGAAGATATGGCTGAGCAAATAACCCAAGAGTCAAGAACTAAGATTTTTTACATAAATTATGTTGAAAAGTGGAGGTTTGCATTGATTTGACCACCCTTCAACTGTTATAAACATCACAAGCAGAATCACTAACATCTAGAGCATCACAGTTAACCTTCCATATAATGATGTCCGTTTGATGACCCATGTTGATATAATTAACATATTGCTTCAGACAATATCTCATCGAGGATTGAGAGACAAACTTAACCACTATTTTCATGGCCACCCTCACTGTAGAAGCGTATAGGGTCTTTGTATGAGTAAGCAGGATATGTAAACTACGACACTTTACCTTTACACCGAAACCTACCTTTCTAGCTTTTATCAGCTTCTTCTCCGCCTCTGCCTTAGCACGAGCCTCTCTTCGCCTTAAAATGCCTTGATACTGTTTAGCATTCACATAAACCGGTTCTTGAGCCATCTCATGGGGCAACGGCATTCGGGATTGATGCATTCCAACAAAATGTGGATATCCCTGTCCATTCAAGGGATTTGATAGTCAAATAAAACAGGTTGCAGAAGCGTTGTGGTCAACAATGGAGTGACAATCAGAAGATGAGATTACTTCTATGAATAATGTTTTAGATGAAAAAGTCGATATCTGATAAAAAGCAGGTGGGGGAACCATGAGACTAGATTTTAATTAAAACCACCCCAGATAACTAGATATCTTCAGACTTCACCCATTTTACAGCATCATGAGCGGCTTACAGTTGGGCTCAGGGAGGTCTAAAGTTCTGAATTCTGCAACACCTAAAGCGAACATTTCGACTTCATCTCCTTCAGAAATACTCTCTTTTGGAATCAAACTCAGATGTGACCTTTCCACAAGCCACATCCAAATGCAAAATTTTATAACCCACCGAAACAAACTAATATCCAGAAAAAATGGAGGAAAGTGAAAGTTCACAATCAGAATGTCTTCCTGCAACTCTCTTTGTAAATTTACTGCATCAATAGAAATGCATATTTTAACAGATACCGTAAGACAAGATGCAATCACAAGCACACATGCAGAGGAGAAATAAATTTGCAGCTTCATCCAAGCTAGTGGCGGATGTAAAGCTTACATACCAAGGACTGATGCCCGTACACTGCCATCATTCCCGCATAATATGGATCCTGGTATGGATTTGTTCCGCATGCCTACAGAAGCGGATGCAAGAAAAAACTGTTAAGTGCTTTTCAAGAGAAAGAACAAATTACTTCCATAATTCTGAAAGATCAGATATCTACAGACTGAGAATTGCGGAAAGGTCCTTAAGCTCTTTAAAAAAACCACTTACAATTGAGTGGCCGACAAGCTCAAGATGTGGTGGATGCGTGAGGCATGGGTCATGTACTGAGGTCATACTCAGATTGACATGCTGCATATATTGGTCTTGTCCACGATTCCTAGCTGAAATAAGAAAACCGTAATTTCATTCCATTTGATTTCACATCATCCCGTTAGCAGCTTAATATGAAACAAACAAACATGAACACATCGATGTGAATGTCACCATGAGGAGGTTAACCGAATTTCTAGTACACTATTCGGCCTACTTTGGACTAATACAATCCTACAACAAAGAGAGTAACCAAGTCCTTAGGTATCACTTAAGGCAGACTGCATACATCACAAGCAGCACCATAACCTGACACGACCTCAGCACAAAACTGCTATTTATGGAAGTTGGGAGAGGTACTGCTCACCAGATTGAGAAGACTCAGTTGCACGTGAATCCTTCACAGCATCTTCTTCTTCATTTATTCTACTGCTTGACATTGATTGATCATCATTTGATTCTGAGTTGTTAGGACCATCAGATGAAGACAAGTTTGATCCGCTTCTCCCTGCCTGAGCTGCAGGTATAGAATTGTATCCAGCAGAACGCCACCATGGCTCCAATGAGTGTGGGCGAACAACACTGGGATCTGGCTCCAGCTGATTTGGAGCTTCAGGATTTGGCTGCATGCCTCCAAATTCTTCCCGTATTCTTCGTGTAGCTGCCCATTTATGCCAAGAGGTAACAATAAGAAATTAACATAGTTATCTCCAAATGAGATTATGTAAAAACTCTAGCTAAGATTAAGACCCTTGAGGGCATTATCATTTTTAAGGAAATTTGATCAATGCCTACAACCATGTTATATGCAACAAGATCACCAGATTAAATCCAAGTTCACAGCTTACCATTTTCAGCTTTGACATTAAACCTAAGAGTCATCTATCTAGCACTCGCAGCATGAAAAATATACAAGCTAGAAGCACATAATGGTCTTCATATTTGAAATAATCGAATGTGGAGTGTCAAATCAGCTACAGAGTAAATTGGCAAACAAGAGATGGGAGAAACAAAAGGCCAAGGCACAAAGAAAGCATAGGCAAAGTACTCATCTTGAACAAATTTCAGAATTAAATTGCCAAGAACAAATGGGTAGTACATAAGTGGCCCTCTGATTACTCACTAGTGTATCAATTCAGCCATTATTTTCCTCTTCCCTTTATCCCAACCCCAAAAATTTACAAAAGCAACCAAATTCCTGATTTCCTCTTCCCCCAATTCCCAATACTCGTCCACTGCTCCTTCAGTGTAACATCTGGTACATGCAGTGGCATGAACAAAACAAGAGGGACGAAGGAAAAGTCTCAAGTCCTAACAAACTCGGTCTATGTCTCCATTACCAAGACACCAAAACATCAACTCCATTACAAACCAACAGAGGCATATATTGGGTTAATTGGGGTACAGCATAAACAAGAAATCCTTTTTCTATGAAGCTCAATGAAACTCCAACCCCGAACATGTTGCATTAACTTGAACTCCATGGCATCCCGCCACTAATAGTAGAATTATCCCTAACCACCACCAGATACAAAACCTTCTAGCAAAACAAAAAACAAGCACAAAGATCCCAACTTTCTCAAAATTCCCAACACCCCATCAACCCAATTCCTTCTTAAAAAGCACAGCTATTCGAAGTCAACCGAAAACCCAACTAGATCCATCAACAACGCGCCACGAATCCATCAAACCCATCACCGGCTAGCTAGAATTCACTTCAAAGTTACGAGAAAGGACCAAACTTTGGGTGGAAAAACACAGTCCCCGGAATTCCCAGAAGAGGGGAAAAGGAAGAAGACCCAAAAGAAATTTCTCCAACACTAAATAGAAACATGCAAGCAACTGTTCGAGTCACAACTATAAACCCAGTAAATAGAAATCTCAAATATATTGAAAAAGAGCAGGAAAGCTTACTTAGAGAAGTGTAAAGGGAGTGAGTGACTGGGACAAAACCCTAGAATTATGGGAAGACAGAGAGCTTCTTGCTTCGGGGATTTGGTCTGTCTGCGCGAGGGGGGAGAGAGAGAGAGAGAGAGAGAGAGAGAGAGAGTAGGTGGGTGGGTGGTCGGGATTTCCTGGGTCTTGGTCTTATTAGTCCCAAGTCTCCATACCATCAAAAAGTCCCGAGTCTCCTCCCTTCTCTTTACTAATGTAGTTTTGTGTTTTTTTCCGCAGTTAATAAAATTTCATTGTTTTTTTTGTTGAGAAAATAAATAAAATTTCATTGTTAACATCATATGGGTTGCGTTTTTTTTTTATTTGACACTTTGTGATAAAATACTCATTAAATCAATAAATGGTAAAAATGTCCATATTTTATAGATTAGACTCTACTTTTATCCAGTACTTGACTAAATTTAGGATTAGATATAAGTATGAGTTCACATTTGAAGATGAGATTTAGAGTAAGATATGAATATATGAATTTATCCTAGTCTTATTATTTTATTTCAATTTAGATTCTACCCTAACTAAATTTTGATATGATTCTAATTAGATTTTTATTATTACTCGTTACTTATAAATTATAATATATTTTTTAAATATTCTTGAATATGCTGTATGAAATTGAATTTTTAATTTTTTTATTGATATATTAGATATTTCATGATAAATTTATATTTATATATATTATTATTTAGTTAAATTTGATATATAAAATTATAATTTTATGTTAAAAAATATCTTACATTTAATTTAAGGGTCGGACTTTATAAGACCTTGTAAATCTTACAGACCCTAAGGATAAATATATGAATTTAGTAATGAAAATTTTTAAGGATCGAAGGTAGAGTATTGATATAACTTTTAAACTAGCGTATGGATAGAATCCTACTAATATCCTATCATTACTATCCCTAGAATCGGATTTGATATTTTGGCATCTTATTAACACATGCTATATTTTTTCTTGTTTGACTACCTAATTTGTCACAATAACTCATATCATCAATTAGTTGATGACACGACTTTTTAAAAAATCACTAAATTTGGGAAAAATCAACTTTAGTACTTATGGATTTACTATATGATCTAAAATGGATCAGATAAGTAATTTTGATTCGATAGTTTGACACTTTAATGATATGAGCTATAGTTATTTTGGAAGAGTCGACAAATATACAATCGTAAGGGTGAAGGCATAGATCAGAGCTAGATCATGTTTATCATGGTAAAGATATAAAGAATGAAGAATATAGTGGACGATGTATGTCAGATATGATTAAATAACTACCAGACAAGGGAATTATGCCAAAAACTCTATTCTTTGTAATTTTATTAACATTAGATTAACTATTGATTTAACATAATTTTTTTATATCTAAAATATGCATGTATTCATTATCCAAATAGAAAATACGAGATGTTGGTTGTGTCACCAAAATGTCAATACGAGTCACATGTTGATGTGTTATAAATCATATGGTATCAAAGTTAAAAGGGAAAAGTACAAAATAAGTCCTGTGGTTTCATGCTTTTTTGACATATGATCCTGTACTTCAAAAACGACTAAAAAAGTCCTGACGTTAGCTTCGGAGTATCACTTTTAGTCCTCCGAACCTAAATTCGTCTCGAACCTATGGAAAATTACTTTTTCATCCCATTTTTTTACATTTTAGTCTCAAATCTCAAATTCTTTTTCAATTATATTTATTATATCAAAGTAGTATTAAGTTTGGGGTCCACTACTTCCGAATTTCACCAAACGCTCAACATCAAAGTCGTAGATATAGGTCTCACGGATTCTCTCGTATTGGAATCGCTTGATTCGGAGTACGTATGCGAAAGTTATGATTTTTCTACCAAAATACGATGAACTAAGCCTATCAATCGCAACTCTCCCGAAACACACCCAAAAAACCAGAAACGCTAACTCAAACAATAAAACACATAACAACAAAGTCGTACGCAATCCACGCATTCTATGTTTCCCACGCGCTTTTCATCGCCCTATCACACGGTCACACCCTCCACTCTCTCCTCGCCTGCTCGTCACCTAGCTTGTCCACGTGCTAAATTCACCGATTTCCCCTATTACGCCCCTCGTTAATTTCGTCATGGTCGTGACCACTAGGTTCGATCGTTGGTTGTGTTTGTGTCGATTGGTTTTAAAACCGTTTGGTTAAATTCGTCGTCCTTTGGTGGAATAGGTGTAACTTTTTTGTGTGGGCCCTAATTTGAATGATTCCAAATCGTGTTTGTCCGCGACACGATTGCGTACGACTTTGTTGTTATGTGTTTTGTGGTTTGAGTTAGCGTTTCTGGGTTTTTGGGTGAGTTTTGGGAGAGTTGCGATTGATAGGCTTAGTTCGTCGCGTTTTGGTAGAAAAATCATAACTTTGGCATACGTACTCTGAATCGAGCGATTCCAAAATAAAAGGATCTGTGAGACCTAGATCTACGACTTTGATGCTGAGCGTTTGGTAAAATTCGGAAGTAGTAGACCCCAAACTTAATACTACTTTGATATAATAAATATAATTAAAAAAGAATTTGAGATTTGGGACTAAAATGTAAAAAAACAAGATGAAAAAGTAATTTTCCATAGGTTTGGGATGCATTTAGGTTCGGAGGACTAAAGGTGATACTCCGAAGCTAAAGTCAGGACTTTTTTAGTCGTTTTTGAAGTACAGGATCATATGTCAAAAAACATGAAACCACAGGACTTATTTTGTACTTTTTCCAAGTTAAAAAGACTCATATCATAAGGTACTAATGTATCTTTTCCACATTTAATGATATTTTTTACGAGCCAAATCATCAACGACATAACAATTTGGGTTGTTGTAAAATGCTAGGTGGCTAACAACAAGAGATAGATTTGTATCATTAAATGTCCAATCGGTCACTCGACTAATGCGATTTAAACAAGAGGCCATCATAGTAAAAAAAAATTAAAGGTATGAAAAATGAATTTTTTTTCTTATGCTTTTTGTGCTCAATTGTATCAACTAATTCTGTTATATTTCAGAGTTGGTGTACTTGTTTAAGATCTAGCTTAGTTAAGAAAGTGTTAGACATTTTCTTCGTAAAACTAGATTGTCTTGTATATTTCATTGTGAATAGTCTCTGACAACCATTACAAAGATACAATGACTAGAATACTTCTAAGACCATTTTACTAAGAGTCTTGAAGTTTCAGGCAAATCTTTATATACTTAAAACTCTCTTAAGGAGATGGAGAGAATAAATTGTTGGGATGATTTGCAAGTGAGTGGACTAGCCTATTTATATGTTATCAAAAGACATGTTTAATAATCATGAAAATAAATTTTAAAGAGTCATGTTCAAATTCTTTATTTCTCATACTCTTTATAATTATTAATTAATTTGTATTCTTCGATTCTGTATCATTTGATTCTAAACTAAATGACACTAATAAATCTAAGAGACACTAATAATTTCCCACTTGACTAATAATTTAGTCCACGAGATTTTTCAATCCAAATTTTTTATCTTCGCATGAATGACGACCAATATATGTTGACCTTTGCATCGTGATATGTAACTTATGGTTGAACTTATCTTAGTTAGATGTTATCGAAATTACTCGTTGCTCGATAAACATGATTTCTTGAATCAGTCAATTTTTGGAATCAACTAAGAAAACAACATCTACACAATAATAACTTAAATATTTTCAAGTTCTTACATTGTGTCTATTTTGACCATGAATCGTATCTTAGATTCATAAGTGTTTTTTCAAGTTGAGACATCATCACTTCATACTTATATATGTTATCTCATATCATGAGTATTCTTTCATACTCATATTATCAAAGTATATGAATCATTAAAAAAGTAAATGCAATCATTAAAAAAGTAAATGCTTAAACTTATCACAGCTCTACAGATTAACACTTGGATAGCTTCTGAGAATGAGATGAGTTTCAGTAATTAATTGAATCCTCCATAATTTAGTTGTCTTATTGAACCAAATTTACTCATTATGGTTGAATTACCACTATGAACATTCTCTAATGTGTGAATTTTAATCATATTTCTCTTACTACATCGTATATTTAATCTCTATTAATTTTTTATTATCAAAAGATCAGCTATATTGTCCTTAGACTTTACATAGTCAATGGTGATCTCCTCATGAGAGATTAATTGTCTGACAGTGTTATGTTTTTGACGGATATGTCAAGACTTACTATTGTATATTGTGCTTTGTGCCATCCCAATTATTGACATACTATCGCAATATTTCAATATAGGAGGCACTGATTTATTCTAACAATGAATATTCTTTAGAAAATTTTGAGTCATTCAGTTTCTTCTCCAATCTTGTCTAGTGTTATAACCTTCGACTCCAAATGGATCGTGCTATGCACGTTTTCTAAGTAGATTTCGAGTCTTTTGAGTTTGATATCTAACTCGCATCATTGTATCCTTAGAAGCTCAAAATTCACACACTTCAATTGAGTCTCTCGAGAGTTATTTGGCAAATAGATCTTCTAAATTATTGTCGGTCTTAAATACCTATTGTGAATATATCTGCTAATATTAAGCATCTGGCGTACTTATGCCTAAGTCGATATGTCTAATTTTTCATTGTACATTTGGTAAATTATGAACATGGTCACTTAGTTACCATAGTGCAAATAGATAACTAATCATTATGACCACAACTATCAATAGATCTCTTAGTCATTCTTCATCTTTGTTTTCATTTCTCATATCATCAAATGTGATATAGATATCAAAATCCAAAGTGAATTTGGTTGATAGTTCTTCAGCCATCTAACTAACTTTCAAATATTTTTCTAGCACAAAAGAAAAATTGTAAGTAATTCATATTCTTTTTCAGAATTTTTAGGACTTACCAAACTCTTTTTATTAGTTACTACCTCCTAGATTATTTCTTTTGGGTTATATCCTTCATAATTCCAAATACTGAAATTTGAGTTACTTATTTTCTTAATATAATGAGATTGTTAAGGCATTATCTCCACTATGTCTTGTAAGCGATACTTTCCAATTTTTCTCTCAAAATATGCAGCCACCATTATTTTTAATTGTATCTCCTACATTTTTTGAATTCCATTTTACATCCGGTATTGAAAAATTTGGAATCCACGTTGACCTCCAAAGTACTTCATTCCTGGTTCTTAAGAATAATAAAATTTCTCACTTCCTATTTTTGATATTATCTCCAACATGCAGTGCTAACTTGGCTTTGGTCTTTTTAGGTCAAGTCAGTTCATTTATTTGATAAACCATGTCCACTATCTATAAGTTACGTGACAAGCTATTTCACCCAAGAAACCTTGCTCCTCCTTTAGTTTTTAACATCCAAGAGACACGTTTTGTAAAACAAAGAGCTGCGCCCATCAATATATATATATATATATATATATATATAGTTCACATAGTAGTTGAATGCAAAGACATATATTACACCATTGTATTCAACATTATCATCAAACTCAAATCATCCCGGTTGATTTTTTTTTTGCAAGGAAATAGTATCATGCCACGGTTCCATATTAATCATAGCCAATTATATTTTATATCTTATCATGTTGATGACCGATTAATCCATTTCTAACCTCCATTTTTTAATCAACAAATAACTCTTTAAAATTATTGTTACAAAATGAGGATGGACCTGATTTTCGGAATATCGATAAATTCGACAAGACTTTCGCACAAACTTGAAACTCGATAACCTGAAATATCGTCTCCACCAGTTTATGCAAAATGATGAGGATGGGATGACGCATGCATCTTCTTTGTCTTCGACCAATTAAATCAATGTTTCATTGAAACATGAGTTTACCAATTGACAACTTGGTAATACTATCTTCAAGTACACGAATCTTGTCTTGTTAGGAGTTGGTGTACTTGATTAAGATCTAACCTAATCATGACAAATGTTATACACTTTTTTTATAAGACGAGATTGTTACATATATTTCAATACGTACGGATTGCAACAATCATCCCCAAGATAAAATGACAGAGAGAGGTTTTCAAAATCATTGCACTACGAGTCTCAAAGTTTCGAATGAACCTTCAGATATTTGAAACTTTCTTAGAGAAAGAGAAAGAGAGAGAAATGAGTTATTGAGATGATTTGCAATAAACTTTAAATTCTTTATTTTTCATACTTTTTCATTATTATTAATCAATTTGTTTCTTTTGATTTGTATTATTTGGTTTTAAATCAAATAACACAATAAATCTAAAATACCCCAACAAATTCAAGTTTAACTCGCATAAAGCATAAGAAAATTCTCAAAAAATAATTCCAAGAACTCAAGTTCGTTTTTTATTAATTAAGATAAAACACGTGTTATACATTGTCATATTCATATTTACCGGTTGAACAATGTTGTATTCTGTTTATGTCGTTGGAGTAAATAGCAAGCAGTTCGATAGATTGTTTCAAAAAAAAAAAAAGCAGTTCGACGTGTTGCTTTGTAGTTAACGTGGTGCTTTCGCACCAACCGTCTCATTTCTTCCTTGCCCTTTTTCTTTTCCTTCCTGAAGCTTCCTCTCTTCTCTTTTCCTCTCTGCTATTCTGATTTTCTGTGTGTGTAGATCATGAAATATTTCAACATTAATATATGGAATAAATCAAAATTCGAGATAGATGATTTATTATTCTATTTTCGGTTCAATTCAATGGAGTTCAGGTGGCATGCAACTTCTTTTATTCAGAGTAGTTACTGGTGACTTTGAAGAAAACTTTTTTTAATAAATTTTTAATAATGCCAAATTTTAAATTTGAATTGTTAAGATAAAATTGTGTCGTTGAGCTATGAGCCTTTGACAAAACATGGGAAGGACGACAAATATAGTAAAATAAGTACTTATTTGGAAGTGCAATGAGATTATTTAGAATTAAACAAATGACATTATTTATAAATATAATTTTTAATTTGATAATATTTTTATTTTTTTTAGTTAGATATCAAATCCAAATAGTAATTTGACGATTTCGTGACACTTATGTTACTTGAACATCTGTAAAATGATATTTCATAAACTTTATCTCACATTTTTAATGTCTCTTGATAATCAGTAAGCATTCATGTTCGGCTCTCGAATTTCTAATTGGAGGATGCTCCAAATTATTTACGACAACACCTAATCAAATACTAAATGATTTTTTGTAAAAATACACAATGATTTTGCCAATATAACAGTCGTTGTTTTTTAAAGGTCAGCTTCATTGTTTAAACAAACTTTCATTCGCCATTTATTGGTAGCAAAATCGAAAAGTCTCATTAGTGAAGAATTTCTCAAAAGATGTATATGAGTAAATACAAATATATCGAAATAATTCGTGTTAATATGAAAAAAACACGGGATATTACAATTTACAAACGGCTTGACCTTATGGATAAAGATTTTTTTCGGTGCAGCATAATAAATTGGAAAACGTACATTTAATTATCTTATAGTAATTTATTTTTTTCATATCTAATCTAGTCACTATAGTTTATTTTTCTAGACATTTCAAGTGTTGGACAACTCAGGTAAGTACCCAATCAAATGTCCATCCACATGAATGCCACATTTGCCAAAACGACGTCTGATGTAAACATTTCATTTTATTTAAGTCATAATGATGTGACATATGGCAAATGTCTAATTTAGTTATAAATTCGGTTGGAGAATCACAATATTTTATTCGAGAATTTGATTGGTCTGATTCAAGTTGTTTTACGAAGGTGAAACATATATCTACAATTTTTTAGTTTATAACTTCTCCAGAATTAAGATATAAGATTGTCAAAAATATGTTCGAAGTTAATATGTTCGTAACTCGGTCTACTATTAATTTCGAACACTTTTTAACAATCTTGTATCTTGATTTTGAAGAAATCATAACTTGAAAGTTGTAGATATATGTCTCATCTTCGTGAAGTAATTTAAATCAAAATAATCAGATTCATGAATAAAAAATAATAGTTCTCCAAGTGAATTCAAGATTGAATTATATATTTGTCACATGTCACGTCATCATGACTTAAATAAAATAGAATGTCCATGGGAGACTCATTTTGACAAATGTGGCGTCCACTTAGATGAACATGTAACCGAACACCTACTCGGATTATCCGTAAATTAAAATATTTGAAAAGATAAACTATTTGATTAAATTTATAAAAAAAAATCTACACAACTTTTAGAAATTGTCAAACTACAAAATATTTAATATATTTTCCCCTAATAAGTTCATGTCCGTTGGCGATGGTGGATAACAGGGAAGTGGGACTTGTAATCCGAAAATAGGTAGGTTTGTTGGATAACATAGGCCACTTGAGTGATATTCCCACAACTACCAACTCAAATCCATACACTTTCTAGAGTAGAATCTTGTGCTTTTGTGTTTTTTTTTCTTTCGGATATTTAGGGTCCAACATGAATATTATTTAAGAGATAATTTTAATAAATTTATGCTTGTAATATTTAAATTCAAACTTATTAAATGAATGAACTCCCCCACCATTTAAACAACACCGGCGGGCTTTTCTTCATTAGACTAGCTGCTAATTGAAAATCACTTCGAATTCATTAATTTTGAATTTTATTTTGCACCAATTTGTTATTCAGAACAGATCGTTCTTCATTCTTACTCCAAGAGTGAGATGTTTAACAGTATTTTTGTACTTAAATAAAAACTCATAACGGAATCAAAGCATATCACCACTTAGTATTAGTATTATTATTTGACACCGACTTTTGAATTTTGCAATAAGCGAAGACAAGGGCACAAATTGAAAACTGTCTCATTAGTTTATTTTTTTAAGCTAATTTTATATGTTTGGTCAAAATTTTAATTAGTTGTTGACTTGTTGAGATACCTAAGGGTGGGCCCATGTGAGGCGCACTGAGGGGCGTATGACTATATTTGCCCGACGCGTGTGCCGATTGGTGGGGACCACATCTGTTTGGAAGAGGACAAAGACCCGGCGGCTAAGTTTCGGGTCACAAAATTTGACTCGGTATGTTAAAATTATAAATAACACCAGACATAAATAGCAGTATCATAAATTTATTAGTTATATTAGCATTTACAGTATTCATAAATAGTATATTATTCTTTGGTACAAAATATTCAGATTAACAGCTTCATCAAAATTTTGACCCGTAATAAAATTAAATTACGGAAAGATTAGCCGCCGAATAATCCACATGATTACCGTTCTCTTCTTTGTGAAATATTTGGTAGTTGCATTATATATATATATATATATATATATATATATATATATATATATATATATATATATATATATATATATATATAGAGAGAGAGAGAGAGAGAGAGAGAGAGAGAGAGAAAGATTGTTAAACTTTACCCCGAATTGGGCCTAGAGACAGATTTTGAGCCCAAACTATAGCTAGACAAGAACTTGGGCTTATGTTACGTTATAGCACATAGCCAGATGCTACATTTGGTTAGTATTGTTAAAGGCATCAATTCGCGAGGAATTGTTCTATTTTTATTTATTTCTTGAGTTCAAAATCATAATCTTAGCTTTGTTGAGACTAGATAATAATAAAAAAAATTATCGTTCGCTTTTAGATCCTATTCTAACTTGAATTTCTTAGTTCAATAAATATTTCGACAAACGAGTTGGCAACACTAACGAACTATCTCTACTTTGTGAAAGAGGGTCGCCGTGTGTGTGTCTCGTTTTTTTATAGTTTCAAGTGAGAAGAAGTCAACAGTAATTGTTTAATCTGAGTTAGCATTAAAAGCTAATCACCTTCCACTGTCGTGAATTTTACTGATTAAGCACTTAAAGCATTAAAGTTCAACTTTGTTTCATGGAATCCGAGGTAATTTACTCGTTAAGTCAACTGTGGTTCACATTCCAAAATTTACCATACTCGAAAACATTCAAAAGATAAATTGGAGGCGTGCTATTTTTTTATAGTTAAAACTTTCATTACTCCAATTAATTTACATCCTAAAAAATGCATATATGCATATCTTCCGAAACGGTACACCGAGAGTAGTAAACGTTTGTTGGATAGAATTACAATAGATACGATAATTCAAATCTTGTCCATTACAACAAAAAAAAATTATTTGAGAAAGAATCAAAACTCAATATTATCTAAAATCTAAAATTTAAACTCAATATTTAAATTAAACATTTATAAAAAATAGCCAACAAACATCTAAACACAAAATAGATCTTGATTATCAAAAGCCGAAATGAAATTTAACCAATATAATCATTCTTATAGAAGATTATGGAATGAACGAAAAACTTCAGTTCTTATTGAAATCATACAACTTATATTCTATCATTTTATTTTAGTTTTTGATATTTTTTATACGTAAAATCTCTTAGAACTCCAAAATTAAAATTTTATGAAGTATTTATTCAGTACGAAAAGTCATATATTTCTGATATTTGAAGTTATCATGTATCAAATATGGATCCCAATCAAATCAGCTTTTCGTGAAAACGCGTAAAATAGTCAATATGTTTCTTTAACGTGACAAAAGTACCATACAACTTTCTGGATCAAAAACTTAGGATTCCTTCTATAATGGGAACTTTCCATGCTAATATTATAAGAATCCTCGTCATTGAGTGGTTGGATTTAATAAAAACATTTTAGAGCAATCTCGGGCTTTGTGGGTCATCAGTTAATTTATTCACTAATTTCTCTTCCAGGGTAAAATACAATGACGCATTCAGAGTTATTTAATACGTGAGCGGATTGTATGGTGGACCTAATAAGAGATTCTTGTACCAAACAACATTGAATATATTCCTTAGATTTTGATGACTAGGCGTAGCATAGTCAGAAAATTTAACGAGTGAGGTCAATCTTTAACAAGTGGAGTCAATCTTTAATTTTTTAAAATTTAATTTTAATTTTTAGTTAAAAAACACAACAATTTAATCTTTCCCACCTAGCTACGTCCCTGACTAGGCGATTGTCAAATATTTGATGGTTTTAACCCATGAATATTTTCGTCTATTATCAATATTTTTTTTCTTTCTCTCTCTTTTTCCACATCTTCGTTTTCTAGTCTCTATTCTCTCTTTCTCTCTTACTCCCTAATTTCTTTCTTCCAACTTTTATAAGTCAGAGATTTTTGTCGACGATGGTGTGGCCCCTTCACGTGCCAACTCTGACATGAGGCGATGAAAAAGGACGACGTTGATGGAAGAGCAGGACGTCGAGTGGAGAATAACATCGGTGGAAGAGCATAATGTTTTTGGAAGTGTGATGCTCGAAAATAGACTTTCATATCATTGGAGGTAGACTGGGAAGTGGGATCTAACTCTCGTCCTTATTTCCCTCTCTCTGGCCAACTATGACATAAGTTATATATAAATGGTAGACTAGGTTATATCAAAATGGTAAACTGAGTTCTATCAAAATGATAGACTCAATTATGATGATCGGTGAACTCATCGGCGACTCTGATCTCTACTTCTCTCTTAACTCGATGTCTCCAAGGCAACAATATGTCTTAGCATCTAAATAACAAACTGAGTTATATCAAAATGACATATTAAGTTATATCAAATGGAAGAATGACATGAAAATGACAGATTAACTTACATCTAAATGATGAATCCAATTATGTCTAAATAGTTTACCGAGTTATATCTAAATGACAAACATATTATTTTCAGGCTAACAAGAATATATCATTATAAAATAAAATTGATAGGTCATTTGTATTGATAGCAACATACCATTTTGACTAAATAAGCCATGTCATTATGACTAATTACATATCATTTAGACTAACAGAAAAGATGTCATTATGACCAATATAAATATGTTATTCAGATCAACAAAAATATTATTTTAATTAACAGAAACACACATGAAATGAGATAGTTACTACTTTGCCCACATTATTTCACTCAAATAGAAAACAGAAAACAGGTGTTATGTACTAAATCTTATCTCATTTAATATACATGAGAAATGTAATATACGAGGGCGAATAATGACGTTACATGGAATTTGTTTGGTTGATTTAAATTATTTGATATTTGAATATTTAATAAATAATTAATATAAATTAAAGACAATTATTCTTTTTGAATAATGTTGATATTGTTTTAACACGTTTCAAACTTAATATGAAGTATTTTAAGATTTTCCTACAGAAAAAAAATCATATGCGTAACAAAACCAAAGAGACGTCTTCAGGCTGGGTTGTGGAAGAGGTGGAAAGTAGATTCATGTAATATCATACGTATTTTTTGTGACATGATTTTTTTCTAGAAATTTTACTGTGCAGGTTTTGATGAGGCTTGTAATTTAAACATCATATTTTATACGATGGGAATCTGCATAGGGGTTGTATGTAATTTGATTATTTTATTATAATAAATCGACACACACACACACACACACACATATATATATATATATATAAACTAAAACCGAAACAAAGAGACGAAAACAGGCGACCTGAAAAAAGAATTCTTATCCTGACACGTAAAAAAAAATGCACGAATAATCATAGCAATAAATAAAAGGGTCATCTTAATAAGTGTTCCTTTATGAGGAGAGAACCTTATATTCATTTACATATTGAGCGTATATTAGTAATGAATGTGTCAATAGTCCTCAAAATATCCCTTCAACAATTATTTTCAATGCAATCAAACATCTGAAATCTTTAGCCACCCACATGTGCTAAATTAAAAAGCTTGGTATCAAATGTGAATTGATTTAAATAATAAAAAATGAGATTAAAACATTGGGTTTAAAAGGGATCAAACATTGGGTATCATCATTTGCCGAGTTTGATACACCCTTCTGAATCCTTCCGAAGGTTGTCCAAAACGAATATTAATTGTACGAAACAAAATGATTATGACCTTTACTTTCTCGCAAAATCAGAAATAAAGTTCTACGTACTCTATCATAAATTCAATATCCTTTTTTTTTGTAATAGACAAACATAATGACAGGATACAAAACGATAAATATACTAAGATATTCCAAGCCAAATTATTACTAGCTCCCTATTTTCCTCAGGGTGGGGCTGTTGTGGAATTTTTCTAGTTACTTTTATTTATTATTTTGACCATAATAATAACGCTTCAGTGTGATCCGATACTACAATTACATAACTCAAAATAAGATTATTTTAAGATTTCTCTTAATTGGGTGAATCTCTCTATCCGTTGTGGTTATTTGGAGTACAACTACGATAACTAATAAGTTTTAAACTATATCGTCAATGGAGAAATAATTGAAGGCTAAAATACATGAATGCGACCGGAGATATTAGGTCGGAAGAATCGTTTCTAAACGTGTGCGACATTATTCGACATTGAATATTAATCCGAGAAAAAAATTAATGAGAGAAAAGTTTTCCTGAGATTCCTTGTTGCTCGTGGCAATTATGTTACAAACCCGCACGAGTCTCCTTCATTGGATTCTCTTTGGGGATGCTACCCAACGCCGAGACACACTGACGCCCACAATCTGACAAAAACCATCTCTCGTTTAATTGATGAATTCAACTTATTCGAACAAGTTAAAAAAACTCAAATCAAACCACGAATAAATGAAATTGCAGCAAGAGTAATCCTATGTCATGTAGCGCATAGAAAATAATCAAATGTATTTTTTCACGGTGGAATAGTGGGTCAATGTAACTTATTTTATTTTCCAACTATGAAATTCTGGCTTCTCAAATTCTCGGGGGTCAACTTTAATGTTTTGGGTACACAAGTTCAAATTTATCTAATTATATATTTTAAAAGTTGGTGTAAGAATATAATGAATTAAGTGAAAAGGCTACTTTCACTATACAATATGTCATATGTGGCTCTCCACCACTAATGTATTATATGTTAAGTTTTGATTATTATTTACTCATATAGCAGCTGTTTAATAATATGAGTTGAAGTTACTTTACTATAAGCTTAAAATTATTTTTGGAGGTGATTATACCAGTTAATGCACCACATTAAATTAAAACGGTTTGGAATAGAGTAGTATTAAATATGGGGGAGTTTGAGAATTCCTGAAGCTTCCCCGTCTCCCATTATTACCCCACGGAAAAGCGACCTGGTTATCTAAAGTTCGATTACACATGTTTCTGCTTCAACCGCGGAGGCCTATATTATAACTAAGCACATCAATTGCAGTTGTAGGACGAATGTACATTGCCAGTAGAAAAATTCCAGAGTGGGAACCTTATTCTTCTGATAAAGATGTATAACTATAGCTAGTACTCGGAATTGGACCCCGAAAGTAGAATGTAAGAGCTACTTTTTTAGAAGCCTTTTTTAGACCCATGATATGTCTGAAGATGACATTAATTTTGCATCGCATCTTTAAGAATGGTACGTGGACCCTTTTCACCATTTTACCCACTAATTTAGCCTGATTGGTGAGTTTCATAATTAGGGTACTTGAGATTCTACTTCCAAGAAATTATGGCACTAAGTTGCTTCAATTAATAGTTGATTTACAACCAACCACTTATTAGAGGAAAAAAACATGGTCTAGCTAGCTCAATCACGAGGTATCGAGTTTGAGTTATTAGATAAACGTCAATGTTAAATAATTATTAATTTTTTTTGCTACCATTCAAAGTTCTATGCGATTCAAACCTATGTTAATCGATAATCGGTGACATTGACCAATCAATGTTGAGAAAAACTGATCATTAATTAAACACTAATCAACTAAAAGGTAGCATACACTTTCACACCAAGCCATTACAAAATTTACATAGCACTCTCGATACCAATGTGAGAAATACATTCCAACAGAAGTGAAAAGTGATGCAATGCCAAAAAAAGAAAAAGCTTCATGAAGCTAAAGTAGGGTGGACACCCCCATCTAAACTTAGGGATTAGTCCTACAAACTGAAACATCAGCCAAAACTAGCAAAGATTGAAAAGAAAGAAAAGACTAGAAACCGTCACACCTATGTCTTAGTGACCAAATAAACTATAAGCTATAAACGATATCTTAGTAACTAACTAGAACCATGATCCTAGCAAGTAAGTTACCTCTTACACGGGGATGTCACGTACTGCGTAGAAGCAGAGCTCTAAGTCAGGAGGTGAAAAGAAAGCAATTGGCCTCGTTCTTAGGATTGAGAAATTTGGTGGCATCCTTGGCTTCTTTGGAGCTGGAGGGCAAGTGGTAACCTCCGGTATGCGAAACCGCTCGGCTTTAGGAGTTGAACATACACTTATTGTTGAATCATCAACACCTTCAAAATCATCATCTCCATCAATCTTCAAAAGGGTGCTTGAGGAGCAAGTGGGAGAGCTAACAGATAAAGCCAAGTCCTCCTCGGTAGACATTGATGCTGGTGGGATAGGACCATTGTTGGGCTTCATTTTCTGCTTCTTGTAATGGGTTTTCTTTGGCTTCCTTGTTGGGTTCGTAGCTCTTGTTCTTGTCCTTGTTGTAGAAGGAGGAGCCATTGAAGAACTTGCAGTTTGGTGAAGGAGAAAAGAAGTGGAAGGCCTTGAAGAACTTTTTAAATGTGGTAGCTAGTGGTGTGCTAGTACAATGAAGCCTTATTTGCTTTGTTGGAGGAGCTTTTTAAAGCAAAAACTGCGATTTGACTGAAAAAGAAATGAAAAGCCAAAGTGAGTGACCAGGGATTTTCAGAAACTAACTTTTCAAAGATTGATCATAACAACTCTTCTTCCTAAAAGGAAGAGAACCGCACTCTAGATTTTGTAAGGACCGGGAGAGTGTCTCGAGTATCATTCAAAACTGCAACGCACCGTGAGATAAGCTCTAATTTTCTATGAATAATAAAGATCACAAAAACTAATTTGCAAAAAGAACCTTATGTAAGCCAAACTAATATTTAGTGTGGCACAAGACATTTATGAATTGTTAGAGATTCAAGGTTCAATTATTTTAGGTAATCATAGAGTAATAAATTTAACTTTAAGAAACCAAATGCAAGAGATCATATAAAATCCAGATGACAAACATTAAGAACAATCCAAAGATTAACTAGCTAGATTAGGGTAGAGCAGATGAACTATTAAATTTTCTAATCATTTCAAACATTAATTAGTTGATACACTAAGTGTTTAAATACAAGGCATTACCAACCCAAAACACAACAAGTCAACACATCAGAAATCGTAGATTTGATTAGCGAGAAGGACAACGGTGCTTACCTTGTAAAATGATCCATTTTCGGTTTTAAGAATCTATATCAGAGGGGATAAAATCTTGAGCTTGAGGTGGAACATACATGGAAACCCTAGAAATCAGAGTAGGAAGGAAGCGTCTGAAACCGAAGAGGAAAATATATGGGAGGGAAAGTGATAGATGGATATGCTTTTACGTGTTACTACATAGGGAGACTGTGTTTATTATTTTATTAAGCAGATATTGCACTGTCCACGAGGTTGTAAAGACAATTTCGAATTTATATTTTTATAATAGGCGGCTATTTGATATTAGAAATATATTATTTTCAATTCAATTTATAATTATTAGAGATAATCTCACATATAAAATGATAAATAAAATATGTGTGGAAATGTATTGTTCATGTATATGATTTTAGAGTTAGTTTGTCTAATTAGAATTATGATCCGTTGTACGTACACACCATTTCAAAGCATGGAGGCAACATTAATCTCGTGCAATTGCTTTAACAAGATCAATGACACATTGTTCATGCACATTATTTAAAAGCATGATGTCCTTTCAAATTTCAACCCAACAAATTTTGTTTGAAAAATTTTGCAAATAAAATTATTACATTAAAGATAGATTCGTTTATAAATGTAAAAATCACACATATTTGTTGTCTTAAAATTTTGGGTATAATATGAAAAAAATTATAACCCTCACCCTTTTTAATTAAATATCACAAAATCAGCCTTTATAATTTGTATAAAATTATTGATATAGCAGATAAAATAAATGACGTAAAAGTACGCGTCAAAATGTTGTCATGTGATAAAAAAAAAAGAAACGGTATGTCTGCAAATTCGAGTGAAATTTCAGCTTATTATTTTCTCATGTTGTTTAGTCATTTTGTGGTGTCATTTGCAAAATTTTCTGTATATTTTAATATCGTCAAAAACAGACCGAATTTGATTCATATACTACTAACTACAGATATATATATATATATATGTATATAACTTAATTTGGGACATTAATTCAGACCCCATCAATTTATATTTTTCCAAAATTGTTTACTGTTTCAAGAACGACCAAATTTTTTTACTGTTTAAAGAACGACGGTTGAACCGTAATTGGCCGACCCATAGCCACCCCTAGGTTACCATACGTCTCTCTCCCCTTTTTTCTTCTCTTGAAAACCGAGTCAAATTCATTTTAACGTCTGATTCTTAAGAGAAAAAAAAAATCATTTAACGTCTCGAGATTCCTTTCAGGGGATCCTAGAAATGGTTTCCCCCCTTAAATTCAGGTCTGACATAGTAATCCAAAATCCTTAATTTCATGGTACGTGAATTCGAAACAAATGCTTGGACATATCCCAATCTATGCCTTATTTTAAACGGCCGAGGTTGTTTTTGTCCTAACCTTTGCATGAATTATCCTTGTTTATTTCTGACATTGTCCCGTCCGCATCTCAAGGAGCTTATTCCAACACATGCAAGAAAAATGCTGTGGTCTTTTTATTTTAATGGGACGATCCCATGTTTGCATGAAGTTGTGAAACCAGAGAGCAGCAAAATTCTTTATCTTATGTTCTCTTTTCCATCTTCGTATATTAGGATTAATTAATTATTTTTTCGACAAGTATTAGGATCAAATAGCCTAGATCAAGTATCATAGACTCTACTAGTTTAGATAATCATATACGTTCCCAAAAGTTAATTCCGTTTATGAAATCTATTGACTTGCATGTTTAACTTGCTATACTACTATTTTATAATTCTCATATCTTAAACAATAAGTATGTAAATTTCAATAATTAAAATTAAACTCACTAGCTACAGATGAGGTGTTAGTCTCAATATGTATTTGTAAATAAAAGAGCATTGTGCCATTGTTCCCCAAAAAAGGAAAAAAGATTCTCCGGAAATGACTCCTATCATTTTACGAGAAAAAAAGTGTTCATCCAAGCTAAGCAATTTTTTTCATTAGAGAAAATTTCTTATATTGTAAAAAAAAACGTTCGAAAAATATGTCCCCCCTAAAACAAATGGAGCCGGAGAGTTAAAGTTTCATATTTTATTATCCTTTTAATGACGCTAAAGCATCTTGTTCTTTATATAAGGAATCACAACAAGTTATTTCTTACTGAAATTGATATATGTTTTCGATGAATTATTTAAAATGATTTCTTATTCTTACATGTAGGGTTTGACTCATAATTAACATATAATTATAAGTTCATCACATATTAATCAACGAACAAAATTCGTTAATAAATAATAAAGCTTACTTGTTATAGCGTATTTTCACAGGACCGTTGTAACGAGGTAGTGTCACCGGTCGGTTCACGATCACTAAGGGATCGGATACGTAAACGATTTTCACGAATGGCATTACTTCGCAAAGTCTAAGACCTATAGGGATTAATACAAAATTCGTCTCTTCTGAGTGTGGATAAGGGTGACAAACTTTTATTCTGATCATCAATTTTCTTCTCCTTTTTATAAGGAGATCCAAGGGTTGCTAATTCACCCCATAGAAATGAGTAAGCTCCACATTGCAAAGCTACTAATTTGCTTACTCACATTTCCAAGTGTCAATCTACTTAGAAAGACTACTGCACCAACCTTTTGGGTCCTAATAGACTTGGACTTTAACAAGCCCAATAATAGGTGGTAAAATCCTAAGTCCAAAACTACAAAATCATACCAATTGAAATAAATCATCTCATGCATAAAATACATGGAAATTCTAGCATGCACATACTGTTTAACCGTGCAGTAAGTCAGTAAGTCCATCGACAAAAGAAGTACCTCCCAGATTTCTAGAAAATAAATGGTAAATTTTCAGGACCAGAGGATGGGTGTGGTCTTCACAAATGTGAATGATGCCAGTCCACAGCCAAACGACAGCATGGTATTGCAGTTGCTCTGTCGCCTGAAATCACTGGATGAGCTCTCTCTCTCTCTCTCTCTCTCTCTCTCTCTCTCTCTCTCTCTCTCTTAGTAACTTCGGCTTTCTCAATGTTTGTCCTGCTTCCTTTATCTCTATTGTCCATGCTTCTATCACCCAGAATTTCTTGGAATTGACCAATTTATTCGGTAAATTTTTCGTACCATTCTTTTATCTTGCTCTTGATTGAATTGTTGTTCAGACCATATGCAAATAGTCTTGTCGAGTAAATATAACTTTGATGGGGCCAGTACTTCGAGCGGAGTATTGTCAGGTCTTTTCTTCGGAATGCTTCTCTCCATGATGTTATTTTACGATAGTAGTCTTGAAACCAAACAACTCTGCAGATTTATTTTTTCTGGTTTATGTAAACAAAATTTATTTTTTGAGGTGACAAATCATCCTGCCACTATTAGGGCTATCAATGGACAATATCCGTACTCCGTTTGAACATAAACTAAAGCAGAAAACCCCCCAATAATTGGACCAAGTAGTTCTGGAATACTTGGAGGGCCACCATTGTTGTTCACTTAAGATTTCTGGTGGCCAACAAGGAGTAACATTTTACAAACTCGACAAAAGCTTCCCCAGTTTGTCTCCCTTCTGAGTTCATCGTGAGATGAACTGCATCTTCTGATAAATTAAAGTCCTTAAAGAACTCAAGTATGTCATCCTTTCCGGCTGAGAATAGTCGCAACATCCCATTGAGCTGCGCCGAGGTGAACAGTGAGCTTCTGAGACCTCATTCGCTATTGCTTTGTAATAATCTAGCCTCTTACTCCTGAAAACCTCAACATGCTTCTATCCATGTTCTGTCTGTTCTTTTGAAGAGCAAAATCAACGTGGAGAGGGTATCCCAGTACACAAAAAGCCTCACCACTGAACTTCCCTCCTTTGTGGACAAAAAGAATATCAACTACGTCCAGACCTATGAATAACTCAACCACATCAATTTCAGAGCAATCAAAGGGAAGACCACGCAGCCGAACATCGGGAAAGGTGAATCTTGGCCAACATATCCATATGTAGGTGGATTATACATAAAACTTGAACCAACGGAACTCCCATAGAAGGAAGAACCTTGGTCTAGCAGTCGTTGACGCTTTGCACCCATTTCATGGCCATCACCACATCCACTACAACACCACTGAAAGAATTATCACATAATTTCTTATGAAGGAAGCTAAAAGAAGTGCACGGAGAACACTTTATCAGCCAAATAATCTGCTCAAACGTTTGTGTCGGGGGATGTTAACCAGAGGCGTAGACATGACCATATAAAGCTTCATAGGGTCTTTCTGTCCAGGTGCACCAGAGATTTTGGAGCTACAAATGAGTGAAATGCTAAAACATCATATTCTCATTTCAATAGTACTTAAAACCAAAAGGTGCATTCGAATTAGGTTTCTCAATCTAGGGTTAACTGACTACTTTAAATGTCTCGGTAATTAAGTCACGGTTTGCTCCTACTAACACGAAACTACGGTTAGACAGCTACAAAAGAAGCTGGAAGGTCGTTCCGAAAACATTTCGAACTTTAAGTTTGGCAACACAGTGTCTGTCTCCCTAAACACTAGCTGGTTTAACTTCCTTCCTTCCTTCCTTCAACCAACAATCTAACAGATAGTAACACATTAATCTTAAACAGCCACCCCAATCTCCATACTCAACGAATCAATGTCCAGACACAAATTCTCCAAGTTTTATGAAAAAAAAGGAGAAAACTTTCTAAATGAAAATCGCTAAAAACCCGCAATCAGAAAAAAACCCAGCAAAGGAATCAGGAGATGGAAACAATTTATGAAAAAAAAAACATCAACAAAGTACGAATCAAACAAATTGGATGGATATAAGGAAACCCTAGAGAGAAAACGAAAAAACGAAGATACACACAGAAATTAAATTAGTACAGTGATAAAATTAACCTCCATAGAACATTTTCCCTCCCTTAAATGGCAAGCTCCCCAACTTCCTTTGTGTTCTATTGATTGATTGGTGGAGAGATGAGCTTCACGAGATGCGAACGACCGGTCTTCACGTTGTTGTCCAAAAAATACGTTTTTGTTTGTTGGGCTCTCTAGAAATCCAATGGGCTTTTGGTGGAGACTCGAGATTTCGCAAATGTTGGGCACCATGGTTCGGAAATCGAATTGTAGTTCGCTGAATCCGAATAAAACGATTATAATTTGTATTCGATTTGTTTAAAGATAAATTTTTGAAAGATAAATTATTATATCATAACTACGTTAAGATAAATTGTTATACTGTGACTATGCTAAGATGAATTATTATAACAAGACTATCATTTATTGTTGAGTTACAAGTCATTTTACCTAAATACAAACTTGGAATACCTATTTTAACTCATATGAGGAGATTTGAATCACAATTAATTTTTTTACGAATTGAAACTAGTGGGTCTTGACATGCGCTGACATATCAATGGCAATTGAATGAGTACCCTTTCAAATTGTCCGGAACTAAAATTTTCTCCGAAAATAAACTACAGATATTTAATTTAAAAAAAAAACAATACACAATCTTTTTTTTTTAAATAGTCAAACCACATGGTATTTATGTGTACTTTTTCCAAAAAAAAAATTACACTTCAAATATATACTTGTGTTAAAGGATAAATTTTACATTAGTAGTTTTGTCAAATGCTAACCAGTGATCTTGTCGTTTAAATGTATAAATGTGATTTGATTGGGTGGCTATAGTTTTAGTCCAGACGAATTCAAATTATAATTTTGTAGAAATTAGATTATGAAAGTAAGATTGGTCCAAAACAAACTGAGCTACAAATTCAGATTCGTATAATTTATTTCAAATTCAAATTAATATTTGAATCGAACCAAATTAAATGTCAATCATGGTTACCCATATACGCACACCCCTACCTGTAATACCAACTCCAGATATGGTCGGCGTTTAGGCAAAATGCCCAGTTGGTCGATTGCAGTTTGGTTACTTCTTTGACCTTTTGCAAGTATCAAATGATTCAACTTGGACCGTGGAAATTGGAATCTCTTTATTCTTCCGCCGGACCAGCTTTAAATCTTGAATCTTTGCGAAAACAAAAGTTTTAATTTCTCCGGAGACTGCGGAACAAGGAGATAAACTACCAACCACTACTTATTTTTTTCTTTTACTACATGATATCTAAATATGTAGGAAAATTAATTCAAATTCCCAAAAATATATAAAAATAATAATTTTAAATGATAGCAACCAAAATACACTTGTATATAACATTCTCACGGTCGTAACTCAATAATTTTGTCCTACTTGCCGCAGAAAAATACCTTGCATAATTTTCGGTCTTCTAAATCGTGGACAAATTTATTACGAACTTAATTGTTTTTCCTGCCGACCAACGTATGCCTGTTGTAGTATGACCAAACATTTCGTTTATGTCCTTGTCGGGTGGAGACACAGACATACATAAGATTCACGAGACGGTAGATTATAGTACGTGGCAGTTGGCAGCCACGCCACAACCGTGCAGATGCAACTTGCGTGGATCGGGGGTCCGGCTCACCTGATAAGTTTTTGGTGGATGAAATAAATTTGTTGGAATAATTACAATTTAGTTCCATATAACTTAATTTAATACTATGTAGTTTAGATTTGTCTTTTTGATAACCGAGTTGTAGCACAGTCGGTTGTCGCCGTTGGTATTTGCATGACGTCATATTTCTCAATTATGTGGTTAACGTGACAGACTTAAAAACTCATAATTTGAAACCCTCATCTAAAAAACTCCAAAATTGGGCAAATCTAAAATTCCAGTTGAAATCCAAACATCTCATACCCTAGATAATCATAAATTATGTTTACAGCGTCAATGTCACCCAGGAGAGAAAATATGACGCTTCTTGATGTAGAAAAGTCATGTGTGACACGCTATCCTCCATAATGTCACGTTGGGAAAATTCCATGAAAAAACCTAATTAGAGTACTAAAGAAAATTAATGCACCAAAGTGAGCTTATCTATAAATTATTTTAGAGGCAAGGTTCTAATAATCAACTAGTGATAATTACATCAATAAAAGATCAGTAAATCCAACTTGAAATTTAAAATAGAAATTCGTGATGTGAAAACTTCAAAAGATTATATAGTATTCAAGGTTTCTAATCTAAATTAATTTACTCTAATATCTTCTAAATTTAGTTTGTTTCAAATTCTAATAAAAATTGATAAATTTACTCTATGAAGATCACGTTCAAATCTTGGATTTATTGGAACCAAGGAAAATCAATAAGTTCTAAGAGAAAAATAAACCAATGACTGTTATGTTTTGAAAAGCAACAATATATTATATTTTTATTAAAAGATAATATATTATAATCTTCATATATAATTTAAACTAATGAATTACTGAATTTTCACCTAAAAAAATTAGAGATCAAACTTGTTTTAATATTGTATTATTCGAAAATTTAAAATTATGAATCTTAGTTCTTAGAAATAAATTATTATACTAATATTAAATCCATTAAGGGATAAATTATGAAATTCGATTGATTCTTTTTCATTTGAAACTTTGTACTATCAAAATACATACTATGTAATATATTGGAATTTACCTATTTAACCACCAATATTAAAGAATGAGTTGGTCAACACAATTCAGCCACCAAGCACACGGACAATTTTGGACCTCAAGATTTTCCCATGGCTCTCAATTAATTAACACGTCTGCCCAATTCCCACATCGATATAACACAAGTCCCGTCTCTTGACGCACCTTCCTACTCCTTCCTCTCTCCCTCTCCCCTTAAAAGAGCCACCAATTCCCTCGGAATTCTTAAAGGCAAGAATCTTTGACCCGGGCTCCCATTTTCTCGGGCACCCTTTTGGAATAAGGCACTAATAGTGAACAAGCAGCTAGCTAGGGAGCTATAGCTTCTCGAACCCTGGCTATGGCGGGTGCTTTGAGTAGTGTGGTGGTGGAGCCGTGCATGTGCATGTGCATGGATGGGATGATGAAGAGGAACCAGCGGGTGGTGTCCATGAGGAGAAGCGTAGCGGTAGCAAGTAGCTATAGGGTTTTTTCCAAGAGGAGGAGGTCGAGGAAGGATCGAGGGCTTGTGGTTGTTAGCGAGCTTGGTGGCCAGTACGAGGACTCCTTTCAAGATGTCAAAAGGGTAAGCAAGGCTTCTTGTTTGGATCAATTTCATAGTTTTTTTATTCATAAGATTTGAACTCGAAAATTTTATAAATGGATCCAAGTCATATCATCACGTGTATCAACTCTTATTCTTCTTGTGATATAGTTTGGTTATTTATTGTTGCTCGTACATGATTTGGCCATGGGAAGTATATAAGGCTAGGGGAAAGTTCTATGTATAACTTGGTTCGTATTGTGTATGGGTTGATTTATTTATTTGAAACTTTGTATGGTTGATTGGATAGGAGAAACTTTCAAGTGGGGTCACAATACATTACTTGTGTATTTATCGGTATTTATTGGTTTAGATCTAGTTATTCCGCATGTGTTAGAATCTGAATATCCAACCGAAAACTTGAAAACCAAACCTTGGTGGGTTTTTCAAGTGCAGATTGGTACATGATGTCGGTATGTATTAGAATCTGTATATCCTCCCATTGAGAGAATCGACCTCAAATCTTATGTTTTATGACTTATCTATTAACTGCCAAGTCGATGATGCGATTCATCGAAAGTCTTGAGGCAACATCATCTAAATGCATTCCCACTTACAACTTTTTGGCTGATCTTGTTGTGTTCATTCTGCATTGGCTTTAAAAATTCCCGGATTTTCGTGTTTGCAGCAAATACAGAACTACTTCACTTACAAAGCTGTAAGAACTGTCATGACTCAGCTGTATGAAATGAATCCGCCGAAGTATAGGTGGTTCTACGAGTAAGTGCTTCAGAATTACCCTACTGCTCTGCTAAGTTATAGTTCAGACCTTGTAAGAAGTTGTAATTATTTACGCCTTATAAATGCAGATTTGTTGCAATGAATAAGCCGGGAGATGGAAAGCGTTTCCTCCGCTTGCTCACCAAGGTAGGTTTTGCATGTCTTCTCCTCTCCTGGTCTTGATCTTCTCTAATCTTTTCGGATATACACTAGCGACGATCGCATGTTCTTCGGCTTCTAATAGGCATAGCTTTGATGGTTTTACTATCCGCAGGAGAAGCAAGACCTTGCGGAAAGAGTAATGGTGACCCGCCTTCACCTCTATGGAAAATGGGTTAAGGTAAACAAATGACTTTCTGCATCCCTAGTGAGCCAGTACTCCTATGTTCGTTCATCCTTGAATCGTCATCATTCATCTCTCGTCTGTTGTTCTGCAGAAATGTGATCACGCAGAGATATACAAAGAAATCTCGGACGAGAACTTGGAACTGATGCGTGAAAGGTTGATGGAGACGGTCATATGGCCGACGGACGACACCAACACCGAGAAGACCGAAGCCTGAAGCTGGCAAAGCGGCTCATTGTCCTTTGATTAGCTCTGTTTTGCCTTGTGGTTACCAAGTATTAAGACCAGCTACAAGCTAGATGCTTGTATACAATTATTGTAAATAGATGGTGATTAAGCATTTGGCTGCAGAACCTCGGTAATGCTCATCATTGATACATCATTAAAAAAAAGCATCCATTATAACATCGAGACTATAAGAAGCCTAATCAGCAACTGAACCATCAGCTCTTGAAATTAACATTGGACAATTGATCAGATTCAAGATACATAATCTCATGGCTTAAGCTGTGATTGCACGTGAAGTGGAACCAAAACTCGGATATCTAATTATGATACAACATGAATCATATAATACGTACAAAATTGTGGATACAAGAAGTCTCGGGCTAACCTCTTCCAAAGCTCGGATCACAGAAATGTCGTGGTCACCGCTCTATGGAAAAACCGAGAGCAACATGTCACACCTAGAATAACGAAAGAGGATAATTCCAGGTTAACCAAATCTTACACAGGCACTGTAAAAAGAGATGACAATCAATGGATGATTAAGAAACCAAGTCACCAAGGTGGTTCAGGCCAACAGCTTTGAAACAAGACAAACCTTTTGAAAGCCAATCTGTAAAAGCGTCTGAGATAATACCAACCTTGTATGAAGAATGACCGCTGCAACTTCCTAGCCCCGTAAATAAGGGTGGATATAGAGTAGTCGGATAGAAAGCTATATTGAATATCTTCTGATACGAAAGTTTAAAGCCATGCTAATATCAGTTACGCCAGACCATCGCCGAAGGTCATAGACTGAGTAAGCACCATTCTAACACGCAGCTGCATGTGAATAAGGTTCAACCAGTATTAAAGGTGGATGATATCTAACTCGTGGGCGGAAAGAATATATTGAGAAATAAATCTATCAACCTTAACATCAAGGCAAGTGTCATTGACCATGTTTCTTATCTGAGTTATTATGCCTGTAGTCTGCAGTTTTACGAGTCGTCCAAATGCACCGGGACAAGATGGAAATGTCAAATTAACTACGGTCCAAACAGCAGCAGTGCGCAAGCCGCTGTCACTACTCTGCAAAAAGTTGATTAGGAACGGTTGGCTGCTATTGTCATTCTGTGGAAGGAGGATTGGCATTACTGCATCCTTATGAAACTCGTTTCCACTTGCCACATTGCCAAGCACGTACATTCCCTGCATAAGAGGACTTGGTAAATAACAGAAGAATCGGCCAATTCACTGCCAAGGATATAGTTGCAATCCAAATTGACAGCATACTTCATGCCAATTTCCAAACAGTCAAAGTCATTTGACATTATGTTATGCCAAGCAATTTATTGATCATCCCGTGAGAAAATCTGACCTGGATCCAAATTCCAACTTCTGATGCTGTTTGTAACTGCCTTCCAACAGCATCTAGTATCATTCCATTGTCAGCAAAAGCAAACTCAATAGAGCTAATGCACCCGTCAACAAGATTCCTAACGATCGCCAGAGCTAATTCTTGAACAGAATGCTCAGGGTCTGCAATATAACTCAGTAACATATTCATAAAAAAGGTTATCCAAGATGCAGGTCAAAGACTCAAGAAATAACATAGTGCTGACAGACAAAAAAATGTACTTGCCAGTTATAAGGGAAGCCAACAGGGAAGACGTAAGCTTTGAGAAAATCTCTTCTTTACAATTGTCGTTTGCCAGGAACACCAGGTTCCTCAAAGCCCATAAGGCATTCAGTCTGACAGATGAATCCATCGATTTTGATGATTGGATCAGTAGGTTTACACCTCCATATTGCAGGAATGCAGACTTGTGTGTCGTGAAAATGACCACTATGTTGCTAATGACCGCAAGAGCAGCAACCTGAAGCATTATAGGTCACAATCGAAATCCACTATCAAGATCATGGAAAACCACCAACATAAATAAGAATTCAGAATGATGGCTATGGGCTCAGATAAGCACATCCATAAAAGGTGGCCTACTCATAGAACTGTCTCAGACGATGCTTGAGTCATGAAAAAAAGACCACAATAAGTAAGCAAACTATCTTTCATGAAACCACATAAAAAGAGAGTTCCTACAAGAAATCCCATAACTAATTGAAAAGAGTGACATGTATTAAAGACAAACCTGGACAGACACCGAGGAGTCTTCTAAAAGCCTCACCAATGGAACAATGAGAGCTTCAGTCATGAAGACACCTGCACATAGGTTCTGAATAATTTGCTGTTAGCAATAGCCCATGCCAATATCTAGTAGAAACAAGATCAGTATCCATAATGCAGACCTTGATTGATCGGGTGACGCTTCTTAGGCAGATACAAGCAGCCGCACGCACATTGGCACTCTCGTGATTAATTGCATCAGTAACCGTGTCAAGTCCCTGTAAACATTTGATCTTATTACTGAAGGGCAAGCGAAGATTAGATATCACAGAAACCACAATGTCTTGGCAATTTATGCAGGAATCTTAGTAGTTAGTGATATATTTAATCATCTTGAGCTTAAAGATCAATTGTTTCACAGGATATCTGGGACCAACTAATGACATGGAGAATACTGGAAGCATCACACTAAAATCAGACTCCAGTTGCTACAGGCATGATTACGTGCAGACAGTGGTGACTCAGCAACAAACAAGATTCATTTTCAGCAATAGAAAAACAATGACAGACACAAAACTACAGCAGAGCTACGAACATGCTAAGACATGCAACTCAATGAATTTAAACCCATCAAAACATCAAACCTGCAATGACAGGAACCTGGATCTGCAAGTCTCCAACATTGAGCAAAGCTCACCCAGTGCCAACAAGACGCCTTCCAGGCGACGGGGTTGCAATGGTCCTTTCCGCAGGTGACTACAGAATCTATCAACAGCATTCGACTCGAGTGCCAGCTTCTGCATATCCTCCTTCCCGGTAACCAAACATGAGAAAACAAATGGGGCCTCATCCCCAACCTGGCTTGGATCCTCAAGAAGCTCAAGCAACAAATAGACCAACTTGGTCTTAATACCAATATCTTGCAAGTAACAAGCATTGGCATTCCTTGCAAAAACCAAGCACTTGCAAGCAAGCAGCCTAGTCCTAAGATACCTATCCTTGGTCAGCTCGATGATGGGATTCAACACCCGCATCACAACAACACCCTCATTATCCTTCAGAACCGCGGCCAGAGCCTCCAGGCCGGCGTCCCTCTGGCCCAGGGAGCCATCCAGGAGGGTCATGAGCCTGGCCACTACCCCAGCCTCGTGCAGCGCATCCTGCTCAACCCGCAGGAAGCATGAGTGTGCAATAACGCTGGCCCCAAGCGCAGAAACATTCTCATTGTTACTGTCCAGCAGGGAGACAAGGAAAGCCATATTCTTTTCGGATAAAAACTCGAACTTGGGCGTGAATTTCGACTGGTATATCATCCTAAGCGACCTCGAACCCGCATCCACCACCTCCCAGAAACCCAATAACGAAAAGAAACAAAATTTAATCAAATCAACCAAAAAAAACTAAAACAGGCGAAAACTTTTAAGAGAGGCGAGGGGGGAAGGAAAAGGAGGTTACTTTAGGGTCGGGATGGGAGAGGAGGCGGAGGAGGAGGGGGAAGGAACCCGAGTCGAGGACGGCGACGACGCCATCGTCAAAGCCGCAGGCGAAGGAGCCGAGGGCAGCGGCGGACTGGACCAGGACATCGTCGTCTTCGTGGGCCTGGGAGAGGATGGAGGAGAGGGCCGGTACGGCCCCGAGTTTAAGGAAGGAGAGCTTCTTTGTACGGTTACCGATGATCTGGTTCTTCACCTCGCGGAGGGCCTTGAGTTGGGTCAGCGGGTCCGGCGACCCAAGCCTCGCTACGAGGTCGGCGGGCCCGTGGACGGGGCCCAAGGTGGCCTTCGCGGTGGTTGGTGTTGGCATGTCGGAGGGGCAAGACACATGTAATAAGGGTAAGAGAGACGGTGTCGGTCTCTCTCTCTCTCTCTCTCTCTCTCTCTCTCTCTCTTGCTAATTAAGACACGGTGGAGAAGCCGGTCAGTTCTGGTCCTTCTTGGTATTTTTTTTTTTGAAAGAGAGATCTATTTTTTTTGGGTATATACCACCTAGTACAGTACAGTGATCTATATCTATTTTTTTGGTTCAAGCTATATGATCTTAAAAAATGATTATCCAATTCCAATCCAGTGATGGATGTTTGGATGGTTTAAACAAGAGAAATATCTATTTTTGTTTCTTTGCAAAAAAAAATAGAAAAATAGTTTCGTGTTTAAAGTAATCAATTATATTGGAAAGAGGAGGACGGAAGTGGAAACTGTGATCTAAATTCTGCAATATTTCAGTAGTTCAAGGGGTATTATGGATATTAATGTACAATTCTTCCGTAGGTTACTAAATTCTGGAAGATTTCAAAAGTAATTCTAACTCCTTACTTTTAGTTGAAATGGAAATTATCCCATGTTTTGACAGTACAAATTGGGTAGCAAAATTCGTGCAGTCGAAAGCATATAACATACTTAATTCAGCAACAATCTGTGTTTAATGGGGAATCATACTATAAACGATACGGCAACCGTAATATCGTATTATCAATGAAGTCGTGTACCTTAATTACCCAACCGAAATAACAACATCCGGTTATATCAATAGATATCTTTTAAAAAAAAAATAGTATATCAACCGGTGATAAAAATTATTCAATTTTAAAATTGAATTCTAAAAAATATACTTTAAATAATTATTGATTTAATTTTTTCGCAACTAAATTAATCTAATTAATCAACCCAATAGATCATGTACTAAATAGAATAAATCAAAAAATTAAAAAAAACTATCAATGAACGAATTATTGAGCTCCAAGAGTAAAAAGCCAGTGAAATGTTAACTTCCGTTGGGCTCCGACGCAATACAAACCGAAACTTCACGATTTGTCAAAAGATATATGTTTATTTAGAGGAATTTCAATTTCAAGGGTGAAAAACATGGTGACTAAACTTTATAGGTTTTTGTCCATAGTTATTAAGATATTTTTTATCCTTTATGTTCACTAAGATGAAGTGCATCAGCATCTTTGAAGCAACTCGGAGATGGCGCGTGCAATGTACGAGCCGAAAAAATTACTCATGGGGATGGACGTCCATGGACGGGCGCCTATTCTAGTCTATTACTCGTACACTTGACATAATATCATTAGTCAAATTTAATTTTTTAAATATAGAATTTGTATTAAAAAAATTTAGAATTATTTGTACTTCTTTAAAAATTAAATAATGTGAAAATAATCAATTTTTTATTCTCTATATAAATAAACTCCAAATATTAACATATTTTCATAGACAATCTAAGTTCTAATCTTCTTTTCTTTACTATGGACCCAAACAATTCCAACTCTCATAATTTTCAACAATTTTACAATCCTTCTTTTCAAAATTCTGAAGAGTTTGCAAACTCTCAACCTCTTTATTTCTCCTAATTTTACCAAATCTTTCTTAAATTCATATGGGTGAACATCGTAGTCCATAAAATGTCCCACAAAATTTGTTTACCGCTCACTTAGTTCACCAACAATACAAACAAGAAGATGATGGTAATTAGTTGGAGTGTTAAAGAAGACATCACTCTAGTGTCATCTCATCTTCTATAGTGAAGATAGTGAAGATAATATTAGAAAATATGAGAAGGCTTATTCACTATGGGCACTAGTAAGTGCCTCGTACGATGAAACTCATCCTGAAAAATCAGAAGAAATAGGTGAAAGAAATGTGAAATAAATGAAAGATTATTCCAACGTCTTAATAAAAATGCATACAAGTAGATTGGTGCATACAAGTAAGCATTTGGGAGAAAACAGAATGGAATGAGCATTGTTGATGTTGAGTGAGCAATACTATGACTATATGTAGGTAAGACTAACACTAAATTTTCTGACTTGATTGTCTTTAATCAAAGTTATGTGTAAACATCCTAAGTAGAGTTTAGATGTACAACACAATGCAACCTATTGCTCTCTGAAGTTTGAACAGGATTATGAGAAAAGTGATAGAAGTTTGAAGAGATCTAGAATGATTGACGATGGTAATTATTTAATCTCCTTCAATCGAGAAACTCCAATCAGTAGATCATCATCAATTATGTTTCCTCTTGATAGAGATGTTGTAAAAAAAATAAGATTGTTGTTAATGAATTTGCTGAAGAAATATGGACATTGAAAATGACCCAAAAAATAGAGCTTGAAATAATGAAAAAAAGTTGAGTAACAAACATAACAGAATAAAATAGAAAGAACAAAAAAGAAGGTCAAAATAAAACAACTAGAGATGAATTTAAATATATTGAATACACTATTTTTGAAAGAACACCTCTTTGCTTAAAATGAAGAGATGAAGTACTATGTACTATCAATTTTGTATGGGAAATGAATATTTTATTTTTATTTATGCTATTTTAATTGATGCACTTTATGTAATTTATTCTTAATTTAATTTTATTGTTAAATTCTTTTCTACCCAAAACTCTTTAAATCATTTGTCATTTATCGACAGTGTCTGTCATTGTCGACTTTTTTCTCCACCCAATGCTCTTTAATTTATTGTCATTTACTGACAGCGTATTATCATTGTCCATCCAACTTTTTACTCCATCCAACTTGTTTCTCCAACAAACTTTGTCCTCCACAAAATTTTTTCTTCCACCCAACATCCTCTACCCAATACTGTTTCTTCCAACACATCTTTCACTAAAACAACACTCTTTCTTCCAAAACATCATTCACTCTTTCTATGCTCTTTCTTTTAACACATCTATTCTCTACTATGTCAAGTCAAAAATAATATCTAGTAGTTTTAATTCAAGTTCTAATAATTTATTTACTAGAGAGTATAATGAATAGGAAGGTGGAGTCCATAAATAAAATATTTGCAAATGGATCACATACTCGAGGATATGTACATCAACATGGCTATATATAATGCAAGAAATGATAGTACTTCACATCGAAGAAGAACCATGAATAAGGAATACAAAATTGGGAAAGAGTGTTTGATGGCTGACTACTTTGTCGGATATATCAACATATAGACCTAATCACTTTAGATGTTAGTTTCACATACAAAGACCATTGTTCCTCCAAATAGTAGAAGGTGTGAGTACCTCTAATGAATATTTTTAACAATGACAAGATACTACTGGTAGACAAGGCCTTTTACCATTGTAGAAGTGTACTATTACTATCAGGATGTTAGCCTATGATAAATCATATGAAGTCATTAATGAGTACTTAAGAATATGTGAAACTACAACCAGAAAAGTTATCATGAAGTTTGAAGACAATGTAATTTCTTGCTTCGATGCCAAATATTTGAAATTTCAATGAACAAAACTTGGCAAGACTTCTCCATGATAAAGAACAACGAGGATTCTCAGGTATGATATAAAATATTGATGCATGCACTTGGCAATGAAAAAATTATCGTAATGCATGGGATGTACAATATGTAGGAAGGAGTTGGAAGGTAACAATCATTTTGGAAGTTGTTTCATGACTTATGGATTTGACATTCTTTTTTAGACTACTAGATACGTGCAATGATATTAATGTATTTTAGTGATCTCTTATTTTTAATGATGTATTGAAAGGTCAAGTATCAAAAGTGAGTTACATCATCAACAATTGCTAGAAAAAGTGCATATTATCTCACACATGGGATTTATCCTACATGGTCTATCTCTGTCAAGTTAATTATATCTCTATCAACTTTGCTCAAGCTCAAGAGGCCTGTAGAAAGGATGTGGAGCGAGCATTTGAAATATTATATGCTCGTTTTACATTCATTAGACGTCCATGTCTTCTTTGGGTCAACGATAAAATGAGAAGAATTATGATGGACTCTATCATATTACACAATGTGATCATAAATGATGAATGATACACATAACTTTGTTATTATGATCTGACTAAATTTTTTAATGACATACCGAGATGACATAAAAAATATGATGGACAACCTGCCAAATTATGTACTGAAAATTAGAAACTTATCTAGTTATATGAGTACGAGGGAAGAGCTCCATAATAGACATGCTCATAACGCTCTTAAAAGTGATTCAATTGAGCATATTTGACAAACATTAAAGTGAATTTGGTTAATAATGTTGATGCAAGAGTTATTAATTGTTTATTAGTTGATGATGGATTGGAGTATGAATGTGGATGTGGATCAAAAATTGAATAACGTAGGTTAGGTTCGTATCGATAAATGATAAACTAATCATTTATTTTAAGGATGGCCTTAGAGTGAGTTGAGTCGAGGATGCGAGTAAAGATAAAAAAAATACTAACTTATCATATATGGAAAGAAATAATGGGTCCCATCAAAAAATCCTACTTCTTCCTCATCACACAACCATGGTTGTCAAAATTATGATTTTATTGAGGTATAAAACATTTGCAAATCGAAATATCGTAATACGAATCATAAGAATTTATCAAATAAATTTGTATTTATATATTAGGATTATGATTAGAGTTATAAACTAATTTAATTATGCTTTCAAAAATTAAAAAAATATCAAATAATTTAAAATAATCTGGAAATGTCAAACATGATTTTAAAAAAATATTAAAATTTTTGCATGAACCATCTAAAAATTAATGAATTAGTTAAGAAAGATCGTGCTGGATCGCAAATCTTGGAATTTTAAGAATATCCCTAAAGATCCCACCAATCTTAATAACCTTGAAATCTTGCATAAGATATGGATCGACAGAACCATACCGAATAATAAAATCACGAAATTTTAAAAATATATTTGAGATCCTCATCACCTTTCACACAACAACTCAACAAGGCATCTCAACTTCGAAGATATTCCAAAAACTCTCCCAGTGTGGAACTTTCTTAGGTTTTCCTACTATATTTGTTAGTCGTCGTCTGTACTACCAGTAATTTTTTTCTTCCTATTCTCCACAAACGACTACTAATCCAGCCACATCCCTCCAACAAGTTGTTATGACCCTTCTAAATTATGTCTTGGTCGAGATCGTTAGGTTTGATCTTTGGTAGTTTTGTGTTAGTCAGTTTTAAAATCGTGTTGGATAAATTCATCGACCTTTGGAGGATTATGCATAACTTTTTCGTATGAACTTCAAATTGGATCATTCTAAGTTAGAAAGATCCGTAATATATTGGTCTATGACTTTTGTGATTCAAGTTTTGTGATTTGAGCCTTGTGTTTTGGAGTTTTGAGTGAATTTCGGGTGGGTTATGAATGATAGACTTAGTTCGTCGACTTTTGGTAGAAAAATCATAACTCTCTCATACGAACTCCGAATCAAGCGATTCCAAAATGAGTAGATCCGTAAGATCTAGATCTACAACTTAATTGATTTGAGTTTATTCAAGAGTGGAACCCAGCAGACACTGGAAGGGCCAGCGGCCCCTGGGGGGTTACAGATTTTTTCAAAGTAGGGGCCAGTAGGCGCTGGGCTTTCGAGCGGGCGCTGGGTTATACGCACTTTATTTCAAAAATCCATAACTTCTTCATATGACCTCCGATTTGAGTAATTCTAATTCGAAGATGTTCGTAACATCGAGGGTTATGAAAGTTTTGACATTTGAATATTTATTTGATGGGATCATGGGAAAGTTCTTGGGAGCTCGGTTTTAGGTACGATTTTCATCGGTATTGAAAGAATTTGTCAAAGGGTGAGCAATATGGATTTTATGGATTGAGACTTGATTTAAGGACTTATTAGAACTTAAGAAGATATGTAGGAGTGTTTGTGAATGACTTGAAAGGTCAAAGATCAAAAGAGAATAAGAATGCCACTTGTGTTAGGTAAACTTTCCATTTATGGAAAGTCTTGGGTTAAAATATCTTTGGAGGCTTGAGTGAGTCATTAGCCATCCTTTTGAAAGAAAAATAAAGAGAGAGAGAGAGAAAGGGACGTGGGAGAAAAGAGGAGAAGAAAGAAGAAGAAGGTTCTTGGATTTTGGAGCTTGGTAAGTGAGTTCTAACCTTAAGTCTTTTAGAAATAAGTGTAGATCTATTCAATACTTTGAATTAGATGTAAGCTTGTATGGATTTGAGTACTTTGTGATTTTAGATGATTTGAAGTTTGAGAGTTTTTAAGGTTTTAATGGAAGATATATTGATTATGAATATTGAGTTATGCTTTGAAGATGTGTTTGAGGACCTTTGTGAAATTTTGAAGATTTTGTTGTAGGAATCCGAAATTTGGGACTTTTGTGATGTTATTCCTATTTTCCTTATGTTTAAGAGATTATGTTTGATAGAGAGTTATTGTGTATATTTTGGAGAATTTTTGGTATGACCTTGTTGAAAAGCATATATGGTTAATGAGATTTGGTAGATGTTATGAGAAGATATGATGATTATAGAAGATAATTTATGGTATGGTGTTGGAGTAGAGGACCTTTGTATTTTTTGGAGACTTTGTGTGAGGGTTTGATATTAAGGACTTAGGTATGATTTTTGCCATTTTTTTTGTGTTGAGAGGATGATGTTTGATAGAAGGTTATTCTTATTATTTAGTTGATCGCACCTTGGCATTTGAGCAACGTGGATCATGAAGTGGTGTGTGGAAACTTTTGGAGCATTTGGACAAATTGGTTAAGGTAGGGAGATATTATCTCTAACCTCTGTTTTAACTAGCATTATTTGTTATAAACTTGTGATATTGGTTGATATGATGATTATGTGGTTATATGATGGATTGTGATAGTGAGTCTTTGATTTGTGTGCTTTGATGATTTTGGTTTATGCATGGTTATGAAGTTATGATTTGAGATTATGAATTTGTGTATGATATTTGTGAGTCAATTTGTGAGATGGCAGACGATGAAGTCTACCCATGTCAACCGGGGATGTTGACACATGTGCACATGTTTTAGAGGATATATTAGATTTGATACGATTATGATATGGCCGGCGGAGTTTGATTATGAAAGCGCTATAAGATATGATATCCCAGTGTTGTGAGAAGGAGTGACACATTCTAAACCTATCCGAAGTCCATCCATTTATATGGCATTTGCGACTCCAAGTTTGGGTTGGAACGTGTCTATGTGTATAATTTATGAATATGATATGATGTTTGCAATGCCATATTCGGATTGGAACGTGCCTATGTGTATGATTATAAATTTGTCTTTATTTACGATTGAATTACTTGTGAAGTGCTAAATGTGAATTTTGTACCAATTGTTTATGCATGAATTTAAGTCTATGCTTGTGATTGGTTAATTAATTATAGGTTAGTTTTAATATCCTCTACTAAGTACTTTCAAGTACTTACCCCCTCCTCCACAGGTGACGAAGTATAAGTTGCTTTGACGTCAGAAGAGTTTGGTTGTTCTTGGTGTGAAACTATCATCTTCTTTCAGGTTTCTCGAAGTCTTTGGATGGTTCTCCTTTTGTGATTTTAGCCGTGTCGCTCTGTTATACATTTGTAGGACCTTATGTATGAATTTTAGTATCCTGAATAAGAATATTGTAATATATACGAAATACGCTTCCACAAATGATTACGCTTTTGCACTATGATATTTGTGTGTATGTATGAGGCTGGTTGGGTCGCGGCTCATCAATTTAGGTGAGCGTGATCCAGCGCCATATCGGCGATCCCAATTTGGGTCGTGAAAGAGTTGGTATCAGAGCTCTAGGTTAACAGAGCTATAAGGTTATCTGAGCTTTGAGTTATCAAAGCTATAAGTTTATCAGAGCTATAGATTTTCAGAGCTCTAAATCTGATGAACTTAAGTTGAGTTTGAATTATGTGTTATATATAATGGAGCATAGGATTTGTCATGTCTTTGTCCTCTTCTGTGTGTCATTTTTTTAGTGTGCCTAAGTCTGATCTATCGATATAAGAAGAAGTGACAGTTATTTCTATGATTCTGAGATGGATAGGAGAAATTGATTTTTAATTGTCTGAAGGGTACTGAGCTACACAGTCAAATGTGGGAAAGAAGAATGAGTTGGAAATATTCTGAGCATCATCTCGAAAGTTGGATTTGTTGGTTGAGTTTAGAGTTACGCAAGCTCAAAGAGAAAAGTTTGGTAAGTTAATTCTTGGAGAATCGAGATTAATTATAGGACTCTATGATATTGGAAATATACAGGGGAGTTGAGTTAAGTGATGTATGGATTGCATTTGAAGTGTATGACCTATTCCGGAATGGTAAAATTGTGACTGAACTTAGCACGTGCGTCGCTGAGGTTCGATTAGCAAAATAGAATTGTTGTGTATGCTTGTGTGGATGAGTGACTTGTATATAAGGTATATACATATGGGATATTTAGTAATGAACGAAGTGTTTAAAGGATTTGATTTAATTGGTTACTTTTGGATGATTGATGTTAAAATGGGTATGGACTTGTTATTATGCAATCTTGTTATGGTAGATTATTTTAAATAAGATTGTGAAGTTTAAGTCTGAGGGTGAGTCAGAATTTATATATTGGGATGATGAATTCACCAAGGCTTACCTTATGTATGAAGGGTTCCAGACTGTTAAAGAAACTAGGATGGATAAGGAACATATCTGATTTTGATATGGACATATGGTATGGCACCTGCTGAGTTAAGAGAGTTGAAGATTTAATTGCAGAATTTATTGGATAAAGAAAATATTTAGTCTAGTATTGTACTGTGGGGTGCTCTGATGGTATTATTTGGAAGAGGGTTGGGAGTTTGAAATCATATGTTGATTATTGGTAACTCAATGAGGTAATAATCTGTAACTAGAATTCTAATTCGAGTATCGATGAGTTATTTGATCAGTTGCATGATGATAAGTAGTTTTAAAGATTGACTTAAGGTTAATGTATCAACAGTTGAGAATTGGAAAGGAAGACATGTGATCATGATAGTTTTCAGAACTCGGCATGGATATTGTGAATTCTTGGTTAAATTATTTGGTCTTATGAATACTTCGGATTTCTTTATGAGCTTGATGAAGTCGGTGTTTAAGACATATTTGGGGCAGATTATGGTAGTCTTTATGCTGACATATTAGTTTACTTATGGACTGAGGAAGAACATAAAAGATATCTTTGATTGGTCTGAAGACATTATCGATTAATCAGTTATATGTCAAATTTCTAAGTATGATTTTGATCACCAAGTATGGCATTCATGAGATGAGTTATTTCTAAGGATAGATTATTGCTTGATCCAAAGAAGATGGAATCTATGGTTAATTGGTCAACTTATACAAATGTATGGGGGTATGAAACTTTCTTGATTCAGTTGAGTATATCAGACATCTCATAAAAGGATTTTCTACTTGGGCCATTCTATTAATTTAATTGACTCAGAAAAATGTGAAGTACGAGTGAATAGAAAATTGTGAGAGAAGTTTTCAACAGATAAGTACTTTTGAATTAATACAACAATTTTGGCTTCATCGTTTACAACTGGAAAATATTTGGTATATTGACATGCTTCTAGATTAGTCTGGGATGAGTATTGATGCAAGATAGGAATTTGATTGTGTATGTCTCTAGACAGTTGAAGAAGTATGATTATAACTATCCAGTGTATGATTTGGTAATAGTTGCAAATATTTATGTACTAAAGAATTAGGGATATTATCTATATGGTGAGAAGTTTGAGGCTATTTTGATCATAATTATGGATGTGTATGCCTCAAGTACATCTTTGAGCAATGAGATCTAAATATGAGACAGAAGAGATGGATGGAGTTTTGAAGGAATATGATTGTTCTATGTTATGAAGCTTTGATATTAGTGGTCACGTTATGAAGCACTGATGTCTGCTTTGGAGATAATAGTTATAGTAGATTTGTCTATTTTGTTGATGGTTGCATCAGGGTTAAGGATGAGAACGATTATGGTTATCTTGTTTGGGGTTGCTTATTGAGGATAAATTTTGTTCAGGTGAATTATACCATATATCTGAATTCTATTATCTTTGCTATGTATTCTACTCGGGGTTGACATTATGGCAGATGCTTTCAATGATAAGTGTATGTCAGTGGTCTTCGTATCTTTGAATTCAAACATATATGAGATAGTCAACCAAGAGTTAGAGTTGACAACAATATTGATGGAAATGAGTCGGAACTGTCATGAGAGTTACATATGCAAACTGATCACGATAAATTATAGAACTTCAGATGAATGATTTTTGAGTTGTTGAAGATGGTCGGAAAAGTTGAAGAAGATGAATTGCCTAAATTCTATCTCAGTTTAAATGGTGTTATATGCTATGGTATTCAGATGGTCGTATCTGACGTGGGAGATGTAAGAAGAGACAATATGGTCTTTCTTCATATCATCTGGGATAGTATGTATTGCAAGAATTTGTCTACGGTATGCATCTGGGATAATGCATCATGATATCAGAGGTAGTTATTGATATAATGATATGAATAAGAATATCGAGAAATTTGTTGCAACAGTTGGATATTCTAGAATGGGAATAGAAATGGTTTTCGATGGATCTATTGGTAGACTTTCTGATTTCTGATCTCATTCAGTTTGGATTATCTTGTATGGGATGTCAAAGTCTGCATATTTCTACCAATTCAGTCCGTATGATGCTACTAAGTCTGCTCAGTTATTCTTTGATTATAATGGTTGTCTATATGGAATTCTCATCTTTGTCATCTCCGAATTGAGGGATATAATTTTACATCTCAGACTTGGAAGAAATTTGAAGATGCCATGGGTATTAATTTGGATTTTGGTCATAGTATTTCATATTTGAGCAACGTGGATCGTGAAGTGGTGTGTGGAAACTTTTGGAGCATTTGGACAAATTGGTTAAGGTAGGGAGATATTATCTCTAACCTCTGTTTTAACTAGCATTATTTGTTATAAACTTGTGATGTTGGTTGATATGATGATTATGTGGTTATATGATGGATTGTGAAAGTGAGTCTTTGATTTGTGTGCTTTGATGATTTTGGTTTATGCATGGTTATGAAGTTATGATTTGAGATTATGAATTTGTGTATGATATTTGCGAGTCAATTTGTGAGATGGCGGACGATGAGGTCTACCCGTGTCAACCGGGGATGTTGATACATGTGCACATGTTTTTGGGGATATATTGGATTTGATACAATTATGATATGGCCGGCGGAGTTTTATTTTGAAAGCGCTATAAGATATGATATCCCAGTATTGTGAGAAGGAGTGACACATTCTAGACCTATCCGAAGTCCATCTATTTATGTGGCATTTGCGACTCCAAGTTCGGTTTGGAACGTGTCTATGTGTATGATTTGTGAATATGATATGACGTTTGCGATGCCATATTCGGATTGGAATGTGCCTATGTGTATGATTATGAATTCGTCTTTATTTACAATTGAATTACTTGTGAACTGCTAAATGTGAATTTCGTACCAATTATATATGCATGAATTTGAGTCTATGCTTGTGATTGGTTAATTAATTATAGGTTAGTTTTCATATCCTCTACTAAGTACTTCCAAGTACTTACCCCCTCCTCCACAGGTGACGAAGTATAAGTTGCTTTGACGTCAGAAGAGTTTGGTTGTTCTTGGTGTGAAACTGTCATCTTCTTTCGGGTTTCTCGAAGTCTTTGGATGGTTCTCCTTTTGTGATTTTAGCCGTGTCGCTCTGCTATACATTTGTAGGACCTTATGTATGAATTTTAGTATTTTGAATAAGAATATTGTAATATATACGAAATATGCTTCCACAAATGATTACGCTTCCGCACTATGATATTTGTGTGTATGTATGAGGCTGGTTGGGTCGCGGCTCATCGGTTTAGGTGAGCATGATCCAGTGCCATGTTGGCGATCCAAATTTGGGTCGTGACACAAGTCCGACCACCTCTACAATCTGACTACCTTTACCTAGATCGTCTTCTTACTCAGAGCTCTCTAGGTTAGATCTTCCCAAATCTGGCATCGTCCAAAACTTTCAACCATCGACGTACCTTGTTCGAACCTCTAGGCTTTACAATACTATTTATCAGCTAGCAAACCGAAGCTACTTTTAGCAGTCCTATCCTACGCTCGCTCTAGTAGCCCCTTCACTAGTAGCTTAGCCAACCAGTCTGCACTACCCTTAGTCCTCCTCACCGACAGACATGCATTTCTAGGTGCTCAACTCAAGCTCGGGGTGGCTCTCCAACTTAGAACCATTCTAGTCCCCGATGTTTCAAGTCCAATTTTGGACTCCCTCAGCCCCCCGCCTTAGCACAGGCCTCTACAGCATTCAGTTGCGGTCTCTTCCCCTCCACAGGCTGACTCGATCTCTCTTAGGTGTTGTCTTTTCAACCGTCTCTATTTTCGACGACGTCTTTGTTTTGTTTTGTATTTTGTAGTTTCTATGTATGTGTTTACTATTTGTGGTGGTTTGCATAACTTCGATATTTTATGTTGTAATCTGAGATTCGTATGAATCTCGATATCTTTCTTGATGATATAAGTGAATAATCTTATCTTAGTTGAATGTTTTCGATATTGGCATTCATTTGTGTGCATTATGCATTCAAATAATTGAATTCACAAGGTTGCATCTTTGGTGTAGCCTTATATTTATTAACCAACTTTTGTTTCGGTGGTTATCCATGGGTATTTGCTCTTTTAATTTTTCGGCTAGCCTTCTTCTTAGATCATGCCATCTTAAGACTGGTTACTCTTTTTTTTACCTATCTTTATTGAGAGACTTATTTTCCTCGCAATATAAACTGTTTGATTAATATAGGTTTCGAGTCACTATTCTAAAAAAATCGAACATATTATCACCCATCACTAAAATTGAGCAAAACCTCAAACAATTTTTTTTTTTTTGTGTAATTGGTGGGCCTAGATCACCCTTTCATTAAGAAACATTACAGAATCAAGAGCCATTAAGGTCAGACCTTAAGAGGGCATTACAATCCGCCGGTGGAGCCTCAAACAATTGGAGGTCCTTCGGGTATTCGTAAGCAATATTTGCTAACTTGTCAGCTAACCTATTGTTGCTACGGGGACAAAAAACAACCTCGATCCGGTTGAAAGACCGAATTAGGTGTTGACATGTACTCACGAGTGATAAGAGGGTGCTTCCAGCGCCCACTCCCTCGGTAATAAACTTGATAGCTTCCTGTGAGTCTGACTCCACGATCAAATTATCAATCTTCCTTTGGAGAGCTATCTTGAGTCCTATTACTATGGCCCAAACTTCCGCCATTACCGCATTACATGTACCTAGATCTTTAGTAAAGCCCAACACCCAGCTACCATTGGGCGATCTAAAGACCCCTCCACAGGCAGCTCGGCTTATTAGGGTCTTTGAAGATCCGTCAACGTTTAGCTTTGTGAAGCCTTCCGGAGGGGAGCTCCAAGTTCCTTCTGCCACAGGTCCGTTTGTCTTCCTGGTGCTAATATTTATGTTGTTCCTCCAAGCCTTATCGAATACGGCTGCCTGGTTTAGGATGAAGGCTCGGTCTATGTGTCCTCTGGCACGATCAAAGACTAGGTCATTACGCACTCTCCAGATCCACCAACATGCGGTCGTGAAGACGATATTCCACTCCATGCCGAGGTTCACCAAGATTCCACACTCTATGTTCAGGTATATCCAGTCCTCCGTATTTAGGGAGAAGAACTCTCTTTGAGCTGCTAGTGGAATGATCTGTTTCCAAACTCGTTGGGCTGAGTAGCAATCCCTTAGGACATGGATAATAGATTCTGTATGGTGTCGACATGTAGGACAGTAAGGGTTCGATCCAATCTTCCTCCTGCACCTTTCTTTGTTTGTCATGAGCTTTCCTTTCAGACAGATCCAGATAAAAGTTCGAAGCTTCTCTGGGACTTTGAGTCTCCATATAGTCTTCCATGAGTGGGTTCCATTGGTTGAAAGTGGTAGCTCTCCGATTGAGCTGATATAGGTAGAGAGAGCAGTGAACTCTCCTGTAGCTGTGAGTTTCCATGATAGGGAGTCTGGAACACTTCCCACTTCAGCTACAAAAGCTGATTCCACTAGTGGCCATTGTTCTTCCGGGAGGTAGGGTTTGATTAGGTCCCAGCGCCATCCATAGCCATCTTCCCAAAGGTCGCGAATTTTGAGATTCCTTTCACTGTAGGGAACACATGCTCCTTGCTCGATGAGTGGGCCTCCTTTGTGTAACCAGTCATCTGACCAGAATTTAATCGTGCCCCCGTCACCCACTGTCCATTTTATACCAGCCAACAAATCGCCAGCAACTTTGGTGATGCTTGCCCAAATAACCGAAGGCTTTCTACTGGCTTGGATTGAGAGTGGGTTGTTAGGGTCTCTTTTATACTTCATAGCAAGTATATTTGCCCACATTGCATTAGGTGTCGTGAGGTATCTCCATCCCAGCTTGGTGACAAGAGCCGAGTTTGTGTTTCTCGCGCTGCGTAGACCAAGCCCTCCCCTATCCTTTGGTAGGCATACTTCTTCCCATCTGATGAGGTGCATTTTCCTTTTCTCTGGTGTATCGCCCCATAGGAAATCACGAGTGATCTTATCCAGATTATCACAAATTCCTTGAGGCAATCGGATGACCTGCATAGCGTAAAAAGGTAGGGAAGAAAGTACCGATCTTGCTAGAGTAGCCCGCCCTGCGAGAGTAAGGTGTCTGGCTTTCCATCCCGCAAGTCGTGTGTGAGCTTTCTCAACAAGGTAGTGGAAAGTATCTTTGTTTACTCTTGCGTGTATTGTTGGGATGCCCAAATAGTTGCCTAAATCCTTCGTCGGTTTAACCCCTAGCGCTTCACTTAGGCTGACTCTAGTCTCCCGCCTTACATTCTTGGAGAAGTGAACTCTTGATTTCGACATGTTTAACTTTTGCCCAGATGCTGCGCAAAAGTTATCAAGCCCGTGTTTGATGAGGTCCACCTGCTCCCGAGTTGCTTCTGCAAAAAGAACCACGTCATCGGCAAAAAAGAGGTGTGTTACTGTCGGGCCTCTTCTGGTTAAGCGAATTGGTTTCCATTTCTTATCTGAAGCTGCCAAATCAATCCATTGCGCGAGACGTTCCATGCATAACACGAAAAGGTATGGCGACAAAGGATCTCCCTGTCGAATGCCCCTTGTCGGAAGGAACTCCTCGGTCATCTCTCCATTCCAGACCACTCTCATGCTTGCACTGGCGACGCACGTCATGATAATCTTTGTAAAGTGATCTGGAAATCCTGCTTCTTGTAACGACTCTTTTATGAACTGCCATTTCAGCCTATCATATGCCTTCTCCAAATCAATTTTGATGGCCATCCACCCTTGCTTGCCCTGCTTACTCCGCATCGAATGAATAACTTCCTGAAAAACAACAACATTCAAAGTCGAATATGAAGGTCTCCACACAATCTGCTTCAGCTGTGGCCATTATGGACACCTACGTGATACATGTCCGCCCCGGCCGAGATGCTCGGAAGAGGAAGCTGAAGTTCCGACCGGTGAAGAGACAGGCCAGGAGCCCATGAGCCATGCGGAGGCAAATTTGGAAAACCCTAGGAGGGCGAATCCCGAGACACAAGGGGAGACTTTGGGCCCTTGGATGGTTGTCACCAAGAAAGGTAAAACCCCCAGAACCCTTTCCGCCAAACCTGGGAACGTTACTGGAAACAGGTTTGGAGCCTTGTCCACTTCTACCTTACCAGAGGTCAACGTTGGAACTCCCGAAACATCTAGGTCAGAGCCAGCCAAAATCTTTAAAGCCAAAGAAACCCGTACCTCCAATGCCGGCCCATCAAAAGCCCAGAAAAGCCATCGCTCCTTACCAGTTAAGAAACATCCAAACAAAGCCCCACTAAGCCAAACCCAGACCCAGAACAATAAAAGACCCCGAAAAGATGACAACACCCTCGAGCTGAAGTTGAAACAAGCAATGAGCCGCCACCACACTAAGGAGAATGCCAACCCAAACACCTTAAGAAGCATCACCACCTCTACTATGCCCCCACACCCGATATCCACCCTTACAAACCAAAACCTTAGCTCCACATTGCATGATGCGGATTCCCTGAGTCCCATACCCTCATCAGAACACTTCTCCGACCCTCCTCATCCATCCCACTCATTAAGCCCTACCGACCAAAACCTACAAATCAATCCTGCCCCCCCTGCTCCTGCTACGACAGCACCCAATCTTCCAAATCCAATGGTCCTGTGCTTAGTCCAGGATCAGAATTTAAAATGTTAAGCCTCCAGCCACAACTGAGACCGAGCCATACCCCACGGCCAGAGGACTTTAACATTCTCGTGTGGAATTGCTGCGGTGCTCGGAAGGGAGGTTTCCTCCGTGCTTTTAAATATTTGATAAGAACCCACGAAATCCAATTGGCGGCTATTTTAGAAACACAGATTAGTGGACAACCTGCTGCGGATGTTTGCCGGAAAACAGGGCTTGACTCTTATCGTGTAGAAGCCCAGGGAAGAAGAGGAGGTATATGGCTATTATGGGCTCCGGGTACGAGAATCAAAATCATCTCTACTCATGAAGCTTTTATCCATGTGGAAGCCTCGTGTCAGGGTAGTAACCCAGCCCTCTTCACTTTTGTATATGCTATGCCACCAGTGAGTGGAAGGGAGAACTACTGGGAGGAGATATCAAATCTAGACCCTAAAGATAGCCACCCGTGGCTAGTGATTGGCGACTTCAATGCCATTACGACCTCTGCTGAAAGAAAGGGAGGCTCGGGAGGTCTAAGAACTCATGATCACCGGTTTAGAAATTGGATCCAAAAGCAAGGTCTTATTGATATGGGAGCTTCGGGTTCTCCTTTCACATGGTCGCGGACAACAGGTGATGGTGGCAGGGTATCAAAGAGGCTTGACCGAGGGCTGTGTAATAGCCATTGGTGCACTAAGTGGCCCGCAAGTACAATAAAACACTTAGCCCGATTCCACTCAGATCACAATCCTCTTTTGGTGCAACTCCAAGAGAAAGAAGGGAGAAATCGGGGCAGACGCCCTTTCAGGTTCCAGGCGGCTTGGATGTTGCACCCAAGCTTTAAACATGTTGTGAAGGCAACCTGGAATCAGAACTACGAGATGGAGGCTGCGCTTGGAAGACTCACGGATGAACTACGCAGATGGAATCAGCGAGTCTTCGGTAATATAGAATGGCGCAAGAAAAGGCTGTATGCAAGGCTAGAGGGATTGCAGCGGGCCCTAGATAGGAGCCCGAACAGAGGCTTGATGCAGCTAGAGGAAAAACTAAGGAGCGATCTAGAGTTAGTCCTTCAGCAAGAGGAACTGCTATGGATGCAAAAATCGCGTGAAAAATGGGTGGTGAACGGAGATCGAAATACGAGGTTCTTCCACACGACAACCATCATTCACCGTAGGCGAAACAAAGTCCAAAGCCTTAAAGATGAGAATGGAGTTTGGGTTTCTGATGAGGCTAAGCTGGAAGAGATGGCGAGAAAGTCCTTTCAAAACCTATACACTGCTGAACCAGATGAGACTCCATATTCTCTGCCCAAAGGAAGATTTGTCGAGTGGACGAGTGAGGAAAGATTTCATGTCACGCGCCCACTCACTACCAAGGAAGTTTACAAAGCCGTACGCAATATGAACCCAACCAAAGCTCCGGGTATCGACGGTTATCAAGCCACCTTTTTTCAACAATGCTGGGAAGTGGTGAAGCCGAATCTACTTAAGCTCCTCCATCATACCCTTACAACCGGAAACCTACCCCCAAGCCTAAACCAAACACTCCTTGTCCTCATACCCAAACTACAGCCACCCGAATATATTAACCAATTCCGCCCAATAAGCCTATGCACCACTACCTACAAAATCCTAGCCAAAATCCTAGTTGAGCGCATCAAACCTAAACTCTCGTCTCTCGTGTCTCCAGCCCAGGGAAGCTTTGTCCCTGGGCGCCAAAAAACCTCAAACAATTTGAGACTCTCTTCCTCTTTTTACAAAACTGAAACAAGCAACACAACACTGCAAAATTTTCTAAGTGAGGACCGGAACCCTGGGCCAGCGCCGTCCCCACCTTACTCTTCCCACCCAGCGCCGACGAGGTCGTCAGAGCCACCGCCTATTGAGGGTTTGTTGCGACCACCTCCGCCACTGGCACGTGAGGCAATGGCTGCTAAATTATGGTTTGAAAGGGAAAAGGATTGTAGGGATCAGGTTTTTAAATTCTTAGAGTTGGCTTTTTTCAAGTACCTTCCTAATTCCTTTTTAGTGCGAGAGGGATGGTGAAGACGGAGAAGCTGAAGAGGAAGCGGGTTTTGTCCCATTAATTTTTTTCATCCGAGAAGGATTCTGGCTAAAAAATGACTGGAGTGACTACCTAAGTTAATATAGTTTAGTGACCATAAAAAATTATAAAAAATAGGTTAGTGATCATGGACAAACAACTGACTACATTTTATTGATCATGTATTTTTTAACTCGGAATTTCAAAATGATATGTTGCTTGCTAGTCATTGCACGATTAAGAAAGATTGTTGTCATTCCATAAGATCCATTGCCCTATCCCTGCATATACAACAACATTTTGACATGAAGAAGCTGGACCAATCTTCAACCAAAGAATATCATTCATTCCCTGACTATTTAATTTAGCCTCCCTATCTTCATTGTCTATAATGAGCAAGAAAACAAGCAAATATGATGAATTGCAACAGCAGACCTATCGAAATTCCAAAATTTCAGGCGGAGTTCCAAAAATCTGATCCTAAATAGGCAACGCACATACCATGTCCATTCTCAGGTCTCCGATAAGGAAAGTAGAAGATTATTCGTATCGCAAAGAAGCGGAAACTATGCGTCAGAGAAATCGGTGTATGACTGAAGTTGGGGGCACAGAAGAAAAATTGCTGCCCCCTCACCACAAGCCGATAAACTTCCACCATATTCCTCCAACTCCAAGCCAAATGACAATGTTAACAACTGAGCACAGGAATCCATAGCCCCACCATTTTGCAAGAGGAACGTAGTTGGCACCGTAAAAGACGGGAGCAGATCCAATTCCGTAGTGAGTGAGACCACCCATTAGGTTAGAAAGAAAGGCAAGTACCATGGCTCCAAACAATGGTGGAGTGCCTAGAGCACTGGCAACAGATAAGAATGCGGTAAACATGGCACCGATGTGTGCTGCACCACTGGCAAAGAAATAGTGGGAGTAGAAATATAGAAGAACCAAAATTCCAAAAGATAGCTGCCACGAGAGACCCAGTCCGCCAACAAACTGTGACAATTACAAATATACATCAGCAGATAGTAAAGCATTAGAGGCCAACTAAACCTATTTCAAAATTACATAAAGAAAGATGATCTAAGTGTAGCTTTAGTTACTACTGAAGGGGTAAGGGAATTGTTAATTATACTTTGGTTTTAAGCCCTATAAAACTTATTATAGAGGAGGCACAGGTTACCCTCTACCTGAAAAGAAAGTACTTGAAAGATAGAGCAGTTCAAGACACACCTTAACCACGGACTGGCTGAACCAGGCTATAAGACCATACTTGTTAAGATACCCAGCCATGGCAATAAGTGCGGCAAACCATGTTAGGGTGTCCCAAGCAACAGATTCAGCTAGGCACTCCTTCCATGTCACGACGCCAGTGATGAGGAGGATAGAGAGTCCAAGAATTGCAGCCGTAACAGCATCCACGTTAAGCATACCACCAAAGATCCAGAGTCCTACCTGGAGAAAAGAAGGTACAGGAAAGTAGAACAAGCATGCGATGTTAAAAAGCATAAAATCAAAATTTTTATTCACTTTTATATCTTTAAGTATGGGCAAATACGTGATTGTGTGTAAGCCATATCCAACAAACATGGTGACAGGAAAAGAAAATGTTAGCTGTGATATAGTGTACACAGAGACAAGAAAATGGCAAAAGAGCATACATCAACCCCCAAAACTTTGAAAACCAAAGAGCACTGTGCAGATACACATGAGGCACATTTGTATCAATGGCCTCAAACACAAGCATACCTAGAAGTAGTGCAAAGCCAACAAAATCCTACTACGCTCACCAAGATAGAAGAACTTCAACAGCATCCTCCAAATTTGAAGCCCAATCTTCAAACCCCAGCATAAGAATGTAAAATGGAATTTAAAAACAAAAAAAATTCTTGATGGTCTGCCTTTCAATTTGCTTGGTCTCAAAACTTCCACTCTTTAACAGTATTGCTGGCCCAGACAAGACTGAAAACAACATGATTCTACCCCAACGAATCCCAATGCAAGGCACAATTGAACTTCCTAGGTAAGTGAATTAAACCCTTCAACCCCTATCTTACATCCTCCAGTCCTAACTCTCCGAAACCAACTCATCACTCCCATGTTAGTCCAATCTGAACCTCCACGCCACAACAAAAATTTTATACTTATCACAACAAAAGCAGAGTGCTAACAAATCGTATGACTTACAGTAAGAAGCAGAGTTACAGCCATGATGATCTCATTCCGGGTCATGGGTCCCATCTTCTCCAACTTCTCCCTGGCCAGTTTCGGGGCATCGGGGCTACTCTTAACCTGTGGTGGGTAGACCACATACAAAAGCAATGGAATCACAATCAAGGAGACAATCCCAGGAACGATAGCAGCCACAGCCCAATCTGTCCACCCGATAGTCTGGTTGATGGCGCCCATCGTCAGGTTGGCACTCAGCGGGTTGGCAGCCATGGCAGTGAGAAACATGGCGGATGAGATCACCGAAGTCTGAAAGCAGGTGAGCATGAGCCATGACCCAAGCTTCTCCTCCGTTCCATCGCCGACATTGCTCCCGCAGGCAACACAGAGGGACTTAACGAGCGGGAGGAAGATCCCACCGGCACGGGCAGAAACTGAGGGAATTGCAGGGGCCAGCAGCGCCTCACTGAACACCAGACTGTACCCTAATCCTAGCGAGGAGGATCCAAAGAGGGACACGAACTGGTAGGCGATCCGATTGCCGAGGCCGGTCTTGATGAACCCCCGGGCAAAGAAGAATGCGAGCGCAATCAGCCACGGGATCGGATCTCCGAACGCCGAGAACGCGGCACCGAAGGTTAGGGTTTTGGTGAGGACGGCGGCGCCCAGCCCCATGAGCGCAACGGCGCCGAGTGGGAGCGGTTGCGTTATGATACCAACGATTGTGGCCAAGAATATCGACAGGAGCTGCCATGCCGGCCGGGACACTCCCTCCGGCACCGGCACGAACCAGAGGATGACGCCGGTCGCGATCGAAGCCAACAGAGGCTTCATCGCCGCGCCCTGCCAGGGCGGGGACGGCGCAGCAGGAGGCGGAGAGGACGGAACCGAAGACGGTACGGAAGCTGCGGAGCATCGGACCGTGTTCCGGCGGAGCGAGGCGCAGGCGGCGAGCCTGGGGAGGGAGGGGCAGCATCGTAAATTCCTGGGGAGAAGGAAAGAGCGGGGGCGGGCGGTTAGGGTTTTGGGGGGAGGTCGGGAGCTAGCGAGGGCGAGGGTGGAGGAAGTGAGGGCTAAAGTCGTCATTTCACCCACTCTCCTACGGTGGAGAGAGAAACTACCCAAAAAAAAGGTTTGTGTGGCTATCTGGGAGAAGAAGTTTAATAATGGGAGGAAGACGGGGCGAGGTTGGATCTGGGCCGTCCGATTCTCATCCAGCGGCTGTTTTCGACCTTGGAATATACGGCTACGGCTAGTTTTCCTTTTCCTCCAGATTGGTTTCTAGCTTCGATGCCTCCGTCGCGGCTCCTATCGGTAAATCGCCACGTGGCGGAATCTGGAGGTTGGTGCGTTGGGAGTTTGGAGGTTTCTGCCTTTTCGGGCATTTTTTTTTTATAGCGACATGGCCGAGGGGGTGGGTCTGGTAGTTTGAGGCCAGCTGGCACAGTTCAGTGGAATTATGCATCTATTTTAAATTATATGAATTTGTTCAACTTAAATTTGAATTACTTGAGTAAATAATAATTAATAAATGCAGGGTGATTTTTGGGGGAAAAAATGTTAAGGAGAGTTGTGGAATGACGAAGTTGCCCCTGTTGGTACAATGTGTGTCCCACGAGTCCCACGTGCTAGCCGCGTACAAAAGGGGAGGAGAAATGGACCTCCACTGACTGAGTTTACGATGTGCCAATTCACTTAACTGATCACTTCCCAGAAAAATGAGAAGCTCGCAGGAGGGTTTAATTTTAGGGAAAAGTCCTTCTAGGGCCCTTGTGGTTTGACGCATTCTCAAATAGGTTCCTGAGGTTTAAAACGGTGATAACCGGTCCCCGTGCTTTCAATTTTTACATCTGAGTTCCCCCGATCCGGTTCGGTTCGAAAATTCAAAATTCAATCTCGCAATTTAGGTGACGAAAACATGTGAAACTGGTATCTACATGTCGAAGACACTTTGGTGAGTCACCTGGAGTCGACAATCGGCGTTTTTGTTACCGGAATTGCGAGATTGAACTTTGAATTTTCGAATCGAACCGGATCGGAGGGACTCAGATGTGAAAATTGGAAGCACGGGGACCGGTTATTGCCGTTTAAAACCTCAGGGACCTATCTGAGAACGGGTCAAACTACAAGGGTCCTAGGAGGACTTTTCCCTTAATTTTATCATATTCTAAAAAAAGGATTTAGTACACAGCATCCGTTGAAATTCTTAGTATTTTGGTGTTTAATTCAAAACCTCAAACTCGTGTAATTGATTAATGGCATTTCTACATTATTCTGGTCGTGTGCCTTGCAACACTTTAGAAATTGTACCCTGGTTTATATTTTCCTCTCTCAAAAAAATATTTTTAAAAATATATATTATATAGATGTTAATTTATCTAGTTTAACTCTAAATCAAAATCCCGACGACGAGGTTTTAGTTTGGATTAGTAATTACATCGTATTAAACTCCTCTTTTTTAAGATAGATTTTGGTCGGACAAATTTGCAAAAAGTTAAATACAAATTAGCGAAGATGGAAATTGTTCCAAAGCAAATGTGACCTTAGAAATGGTGTTGAGGTCGTTATTAGTTGATACGGTTGAGGGGGCAAATGGCCAGTGAGGGGGTCAACCACGATTCACGAGAGAGCGCAAGCAAAATCAGCATCGGGGTTGGCCCCACCACGTACACTCGTCTCATCCACCAGAAATTCTGACTTTTCGTAAACAAATTTTATGGAAGGTTAACCCTAACTAGCCATCTTCCCTACAAAAAATCATCAAATTCGAAACCACTGAAAATCATCTAATTTTAAACCGTCCATAACTGTCAACAAAACTATCTTAAATATTTTGTTAGCATATAATTGCTTGCGATACGTTGCAATAATATATTTTTGTTTAAAATAATTATGTAGTTTGATTGATATTATTTATGTCAATAATATGGAACTACTTTCTAGCATACATTTATTACTTATTATGTTAGTCTGTATAGATAGTCGGTCTATTCACAAAGTGTTACACTGTCATATTTTATTTTCATCAAATTAGAATTAGTCAATTATACTGCACAATCATAACTATGTATTTTTTTTTTATGAAGCGATGATGTGGCTTTCGCACTCCTACGCATGGATGAGCATTCAATAATGATTTCAAATATCAAATAC
>SOPF01026759.1:13906-38735 GCA_012979155.1 Hypericum perforatum | reverse complement strand
CGTGTTGGTACAGTGGAGCCAGTCGGTCAAATCACGGGGCGTTACACCTAGGATACCCGATGTTGTTGCTTGGTCCCAAATTCCAACTAGACCTCCATGCCAGCCAGCTAAACTATTAAATTTGTTCTTTAATTTTGTAAGGTTGTTTTTGTTGTTATTTTTTCCCAAGGACGGCGCCGTAACGCCAAAAACTACTATGTATATATAGAACGGAGGCAAACCATCCATGAATGAGAAAATATTATTCACCAAAAGATGTTGATTTCGGAACCCTAAAATTGATTAGGGAATGCTATTGCACAATGGAGGACACGCGAAAAGGTGGAAATAATTAAGTTTGGTGAATTCATTAGTTTAGACTTTTTACTCAGTGTGTTAATGTTATAGTCGATCCTTAAAAAATATTAAGTTTGGTGTATACAAAAGTTTAGATTTTATATTGTGTGTTAATGTTATAGCTTATCTTTAAACAAAAATTAATTTTATTGGTTAATACGCAAAGAACACCATAAAAATTACTCTCAGAAAGTAAAAGTAACCAGCCTATCTCGGAACATCTATTTTTTTTCTTTCTAAAAGTAAATAAATGTGGATGGAAAAGAGAGTCGAAGAAATATTACTGTCCATATAAAACCCTTGTCAAGAAATGTCCATCAACGACGCTTTGGCCGAGTGGTTAAGGCGTGTGCCTGCTAAGTACATGGGGTTTCCCCGCGAGAGTTCGAATCTCTCAGGCGTCGTTTACGATATTTTTTTTTGCTACAAAGAAAGATTTGACTTTTACGGGTTGATGTCTCTCTTCCGGTGTCGTGTTCTTTTTTGCTTTTTCTTTTCACGAAAAATTATTTTTGAAGGAAACTTTTTTAAAATTTTTTATTCCTATTTTGTACTATTCTATTCAAATGAATTTTCTATGTTGTTAATAATTTATAAAATTTATTTATCCAAAAATTCAAGTGATGTGGTTTAGAATTGATGTTGCCCAAAATCGTTTTACAACTTTATAAATAGAAGATAATCTCTTTTTATTTTTTTTCTAACCAAATCACAAACCATCCTCTCATATCTCTATAATCTTTACTATTATATTTTTTTAGATATGGATCACAATTAGTATATTCAAGAAGATGACTGAAACTTACTTGGACAATTAGTCCATGTAATGATCTTTTGTATTTTATTACTTAAGCTTACTCTCACCTTAACTAAAATTTTGATCAAATTCTATATTTTCATCACACGTACCTAATAAAAATTATAATAATTATGCATTGAGTACACAACAAAATTTTCATCAATACCCATAACTAGGATACCAACCAATTTTTTCCTAAAAGTCACCAAGATGAGAACCAAATTTTCTCCAATACCAACGAGACTTACAACAAAAACATGGAGAGTTAAAAATTGTTGGTTTCAGAGTTTGGTGTACTTGATTATGATTTACCTCAGTCGAGGCAGATGTTGTAAATTTTCTCTGTAAAATGAGATTGCTCCGCATATTTCAGTGCAGTATGGACTACGACAATAGTCTTAAAGATACAATGACTGATGGACATTTTTCATGAATGATTGCACTATATTTCTCGAAAATTCAGGCGAATCTTTATATACTCATAACTTTCGAACTTTAACAGAGAAGGGATAAGGAGAACACAACAATACTAGATGGAAGGGATGGATTGCAAATGAATGAGGAGGTCTATTTATAGGCTGGCGATGGAAGGGATGCATACATTCCAAATGAAGGGATGCAGACTTTGATCCTTAAAAAGAAATACAAAGCTCATGGATCAGTTGATAAGCATAAAGTTTGGTTGGTAGATAAAAAATTAAAACAGAAAGGAAGGTATAATTTCTTTGACATGTATTCACTCGTCAAAAGAATCACATCTATTAGAGTATTCATAACAATCAAAACATTTTACAACTTTGAGATACATCAGATTGATGTAAAAAAGGTTTTCATAAATAATAAAGTAAAAGAAAAAAAAATATATATATATATAACCTAATAGATTTTTTACCTTGAATAAAAGCATAAAATATGCAATGTGGTCAAATCCTTATACGGACTGGAATAGACGTGAAAATAATAATATAAGAAATTTGACAGAATAATGCTATCAAATAACTTTGAGATCAATGAATGTAAATATATATTCAAGATACACTTAATACTTATATAAATTATATGTATATATGTTGATGATATTTTAATTATGAGAAACAATAGTAATATTATTATAAAAACTAAGAGCATGTTAAAAAGTAACTTTGACATAAAAAATATGGATCTAGGTGATGTCATACTAGAGATCAAAATCTCTAGGATGCATGAAAGAATTATCTTGACATAATATCACTATGTCAAAAATATACTCAAATTTTATAGTATGCACAAATCATTGAGAATGTGATGTACTTAACGAACTGTACACACCATGATATTGCGTATTCAATTAACAAACTTAGTATATTCATAAATTTTCTAGGAAATGATCATTTCCTAGCTCTAAAAATAGTCATAAAATACCTAAAATATACCTTAAACCATGACATACATTATACAAATTGGATATCAAACATTAAAGACTTCAAATCTATAAGTGGTTAGGTGTTCCCAATAGGTGAAGGAGTTAAGTTCCGGAAATTCTCTAAATAAATATGCATAGCTCAATCCACCATAGAGTCGGAGTTTATATCATTAGATAAAGTTGAGAAAGAAACAAAATGACTCAAAAATTTCTGAAAGGAGATTCTTTCCTGAAACAAACTCGTGCCTCTTATATTTATATATTATGATAGTATATCAACAATTACTAGGGTACAAAGTACTGTGTATAATAATAAATCTCGACATATCCATAAAAAATACAACACTATCAGATAATTAATCTATAATAGAATAATTATCATATATTATATAAAGTACAAAGATAATATAATTGATCATTTGATGAAAGAAATCAACAGAGTTCAAATGTACAATGTAGTAAGAAGAATAAAATTAAAACTCACATATTAAAAATATTTATATTAGTAACTCAACCATAATGAGTAGAGATTCCATGAACTTGGTCTAATAAGATAACTAAACTATGGATGATTAAGTGATCAGTTGAAACTTATCCCATTCTCAGAAGCTGTCCAATTATTAATCTACAGAGGAGTGATAAGGTAAACATCTATGCTTTAATGATTCATATACCTTGATAAATGTAGAGTATGTTAAAATATTCTTGATAGAAGGTTACCTATATAAATGTGAAGTGAAGCAGCTTCAAATGAGAAAATACCTATGAATAAAAGATACAATCTATGGCCGAAATAGACATAACATGAAAACCAAATATATTAACATTATTATTATATAAATGTTATTATCTTGATTTACATTAAAAGCTGACCGGTTCAGGATATCATATTTACCAAGTCTCGAGTAAATATGATATTATCTTATTAAGAAATTTCAAAACCATAAGCTACCTATCTTGATGCAATAACAACTCCCAAAATTTTTATGTAACTATCAATATGCATTAATTATCATTTATGTGGGAGATTCTTGGAAATTAGAAATGGTCTCACTTAGTGAAAGTTAAATTAACGTTTCAAGTGTATTTAATTTTTTAAATTCAATTTTAGGTAAATGAGAAATTAATGTATAAAGTTGTAGCTTATTTTAAAATTTTCAAAAGTAGAGAACCATTAAAGTGGTAAAGTAGAATTCATTTTAGTGTGTCATAATGGGTGTGTTAGGAAGGATTTCTCACATTATAAGAAAAAAAATTCTTATTAACTAGCAACTAAAGTAACCACATAAAAAATATTCTTGTTAGGATTTCAAAATAGGGAAAAAATATTTTGCTTGGTGAGAAGTTGGGAACATAATTATTAAGAGTGAAAATATTTTGATGCAGAAAGAATTATTCTTATAATAGAAAAAGATGAAAATGAGTATTGCACTTACTTTCTATTGGTTAATGAGCTTTATAGACAATGGATATGGGTTCAGAGGCTCATGGGCGTTCGATTCAAAAATATTTGAGTGACTAATTTAGTTTGAATAATAAAATATATATTACTTGTAAAATTCTCTCAACATGCTATCACATTATTCTAATTTAATTATAATTTTCATGTTTGAGTATGAGAGATGTAACTATGTTAAAAATACTGAATTCTAACATATAACTAACGTATATTATTTTATCACACTCTCTTCTAATTTTTTTTGTCAAAATTCTCCAGTTTACTTTTAAGAATAATATGTTACAATTTTTACTTGAACATTCCAATTTATAGCATCCGAGCTTCAATCGGAGATTTCAATTAAAAATTTTCCAGGGATTTATTATATGAGAGATAATCTTTATAATACCATGTAAAAATACTAGTTACAAAATGTAAAACATAATTCACAAAGAATTATTTGTTTATAAATGAGATCCAACAAAGCATTACACATTGTAATTTGTCAACATGAATATTTTATTATCCATAAAAAATTATATACTATAAATTACGATAATAAATCATGCTCCTGTTACAAAAAATGACGAATCGCCAACTTTAAATACAATTTTCCCCCATCTCACTGTTTCCATTCTGTTACATGTAATCCCAAAAAAAATAAAAAAAGTTAACAAGAAACCTTAAGTATGGAGGTCTTATAATACTTTCACTAAATGATTCTTGGCATGATCTTTAGTCCCACAGATGCACAATTGATACTCCAATCCCAAACTGAATTGAACATCATGCATAACGATGTGCAAGTGTTTACACTGGATCCATCCACATCGGCCTCTAATTATTCTCTTTTTTTTATTGATGTCTGTCATAGTCAATTATAGTTTATTGCCGTGTGTTCCAATCACTTGTAATATTTAGTATGCAATAAATTTCATATTTGATTATTGTAGAAAGAACAACAATTATTGTAATACATTCTCTTTGTTTGTTGTACAAAAGAAAATCTAAAGAAGGAAAGGATTCCAACACATAAAAAATACAGGTTCAAAACTTAGAAAATAAATGGTAGCACTTGGGACTAGATTCAAAACTATGAACACATGAGATTAATTTTTTAATGTTACGTATCAATAACTTCGTGATGTACAATTAAAATTGATAGATTTATGAAATGGGTTAATATGTGTGCTAAAATTATTTATCATTCTATGACTTTAGATGTCTACTATTGGTATTAATTGTTTGGGTTTGATTTATTTACTTATGAAATGGGCTAATTTTGTTTTTATCAATATTATTGGTTAAAAATTGTGAGCAACTCGTGGTTTGGTATTGGGTGTTAAAGGTAAATTAAGTGCTTTATTCTATATATCTAAATTGAACATAAATTTTTGACTATTTATTTTAACAGTATTCTTTGCTTCCATTATTATTGTCCTAATTGTATAAAAAAAAATTAGGCAAGATAAGACTTGTAATTTTTGTGTGTGGTTAAATCAGACTTGTTTTTTTTTTCAATCTTAGATGAGTAGTCCTTGAATATTCCAATAACATCCAATAGTTAATTGATCTAATTCAATGTTCACCAATTTTGAACAGACTAATCGTCCCTTTTTTCCATGCCCGCAAAATGGTTTGATGATCATCTTCTTGGTTTATTCTTGGAGTATCGCAGTCGTAATACGTATGATGATTTGAAATTGAGATTTGGACAACATGATCTCGATGATTTGGTGATTATTATGATCTGCTATTCATTGTCAAGATCGTCTGAATTAGTCGAGTGCAATAGTGTGGTTTTTGTTGTTGAATTTTTGATGAAGAAATATTTGGCGATGCTCGAAAAAATAGTCATATTTTCAGATTTATCTGTCGAAATAGCCATTTTGCTTTAGACTGACTAAAGCATTGTTGGTTTTGTCAATACGTGCAATAGTTATGATTTACTAGAATTCTTTTGTGAAATTCTACATGACATTTTTAATTCTTATGTCTAGATTACTAAGATACTTTGTAAATGATTATTTGTAACTTTTTGGATATTTTTAATAAGTAAATAGTAATTCTTTGATTCTTATTTCTCGAATTACAACGAAAGTTTTATGGTGTAAATAATAAAATATATAAGGATGGAATTCCATTGAATGAGTAGAATGGAAAGGTTGGACTACTTTTTTTTTTTCCCCTTCTTTCTGCTACAAGTGAGGGTGAAAACAATATAGGGGGGGTTTAAACTTTTCTATGATTTGTTATCTTTTGGGAAAGTCTCCTAGAAATGATGCAATATTTCAGTCTGTAGATGGGGACTAGCCATCTTGAAGAAATTCTTGGTTATTGAACAAGACATGGTCAATGGGTCTTCAACAACCAAGAAATGGATGAACGAGAATGGTTCGAGGTCGACCAAGATTTATTTTAAGACAAATTAATCGATGGTCTTTCTAGTATGGTTTAATTTAAAAATGTACGATAACGCATTATAAAGTTTTTCATTTGTTTTATATTTTTCAGTTCCCTCGCAAATGTTAACAACTCTTTTTTTTTCGAATTTATTATTAAAATGATAAAAATACTCTTAAAAAATTATATTATACCTCCAAACACCAACCCAAAAACACACCAAGGACTTCCCTGCAGACACAGAAAACAACTAATTGATGAGAAACTCGGGATTCATCCAATCAACAAATGATTTCAGCTCAAAACACTCCAAAATTAAATTTAAATGAATTTATTTCACTTGTCTTTGAAAGGTGTGATGCGGAACACGTACGGTACCCTGAAGGGCTCCGATTCAATTTATGGCGGCGGTCGCAATTGTTATTGGAAATTAGACAGGAGAGAACCATAATCCTAAAAAAAAATGGAGGAGGTAACCATTAGGGATTAAAGCCATGGGCTATATTGAATTTCGAGGGTAATATATTGGAAATTAGAATTTGGGGAATCTATGTCAGCTACATTTTATTAAATTATTTTCTAATTTTCTTGCAGGAATTAGTTATTTTGCTTGACTTCCTTTGATTTTTGTTTTAATTTAGTGAAAAGTTGTTGATATCAACGAGTAACTAAAAAATATAATAAAATTAAATACGGAGAATTTTATAATACACTTTGATAAACGGGAGGCTAAATCATAAATTGAACCATATTAGGAGAATTCGAGAATAACCTGCCAATAAAATAATAGCCAAAACTGAAACTGGTGAGAGTTACTAGTGAATTTAGCAACGAGGGATCAAACACATGCATTTGCAATGAATACAAAAAGACAACTCGAGACTAATTTGCTATTTCCGACAACAGGGATAGATAATAGTAATATTCAGACATTAACCGAACGGCAAAAAAATGGCTCAAGCTCAGAATCTTGGAGCACTTAAAGCATGACAGGAATAGAAGGTAATAAATAAGACATAATGTATACTCCATGACAAGAGAATAAAAAAGGAATTGACGCATCCAAAATTGGAACTTCGAGAGGGAGGACCAGCAGAGAACGTCCTCGTCCGAAACTGAACGTCGCTATAAGGGAGGCCCCTCGGCTTAACTGAAGCACGTGGATGTTGTGGATGGGAAACCAGGAAGCAGATCATGACTGGATAGAAGCACAACAACCAAATCAGCACAACTTGGAAACAAAATAATGAAATAATGACATAAGCAGATCAAACAAATGAACCAACAGGTCAATGAAGTCAAATCATCAGGGCATAATATTGACACATTACCTGCAAAATTTACGCTGTTGGGTTTTCCCAGTGGATCGCTTTCCAGAGAACAAGTGTTTTGGCTTGAGAGTGGGAATAACCCTATCTCCATCTCCTGTTCGAGCTTTCCTTGTTCCTCATTCTAACAGCTTTCCTGCCAATATGGATAAGATGGGTCTTCTGATTCTTGTCCATGTAGCCATCTCCGGGGATAACATCATCTGGAGCTCGAGACAGCAATCTGGATCCGGCACGTAGCTTCTTACTTGGCCGGTCATTGTCGATGTCCATCTTTTCACCATCACCACCTGACCTATCCCTTTCTCGGCTTGCTGCGGGCACGCTCAATAGCTAAAGGGGGATAATGACCATACTTGGACAGTTGTCTGCCCATTGTTCCTGATCTCAGCGAAAGCCTCCTTCTCTTCAGGGTTCAGTTCCATTACATTTTTCTCAAAATCCTCTTCTTCGACCTCTGCCAGTCAAAGCCCTTCTCCCTGAGCAAATTATCAGGATCAACGAAGTCATATACGTTGTTGTGGCCATCGAGAATTTCTGGCATAATATCTTCTTTCCACTCATCATCGGCCAAGATGTAATTCTTCTTCAATCTAGCAAACACCGGCACCGCCGTTATCTTCCTCCAAAGAGTTCAAATTTGTGCATAAGCTAATAGAAGATCAAAGTAGAGACTTTACAAGTTAATGGAGGTCAGGGGAGGAGAAATTTCGTAACTTTGAAATGTGGGAGAACGGAGAAGCAGCGCCAACCTGAATTCTTGGTTAGCGACTTAGCGTTACTCTATTAGTTAGTGGAGAAGAAAGGGTTTTAGCCGGTTTCGAGTGGATCGGGTTAATGGGTTTTTCTCTTTGGCGGGTTTGGGCTTGTGAGCCAGAAGTTCTGTTTAAGACATAATTCATTTTAGTGCATAATATTTTTTGACCAATTCTTAAAGGAAAAAAAATTATACAATTTTGATAGCCAATAATGGTTAAGAAAAAGTAAAAACCCAAGAATTAATTTGTGTTTTCTTTGTAAAAAAAATTTATGTGCTGTAATAGGCAGTTCTTTAGTTCAAAAAATCCCACTATTCTATTTTGAAAGGAAATTCCAATTTTTTTATTATAAAGAAATTTATGATTTTTTATGTTTAATTGGTTTGAAAGAAACTATCCGTCCCTACTAAATCTTAGAACACGTAATACTATTTTCCAAAAATGTAATTGTTCTGCTGCATAAGTTTGTAGCAAGTACAAAAAGTAACAAAATTTTGTTAGAATAATCAATTGAAATATTTATAAGTACAGAATCTGGTTTGAGATCACTCCTAAGTTAGTGCTGCCAAAAAAATTACAAGAACGTAAAGAAGATTAAAGACGGATTTGAAATGGTCGTCCCATATTCGGCATAACAAGAAATAAAAAAAGAACTATCGGATACAAAACGCTATAACAACTTGGTCATCCCAAAGTCGACCTGACGGAGGGAGAAAAAAGAGTAATTAATTACATGATAAACTATGCTATGCTATACTATATTGATAAAGATAAGTAGGATTTATTGATTGGTTGAGTGATGTCTTTCTCTTCCGTCAAACCCTCTTTATATAAGGCTCTCATACCTAGCTCCTGACCTTCGAATCAAAAATTCTTGATTACCACCTTTTAATATTGTAAGATTCACTTAGATTGGGAAACACAAATTTTCTTAAACTGACATCCCAAAATAAGGTAAACCGATCTCTGATTTGGACACTCGAATTTAGCGCCAATATAGGAAAGATCTCGTCCAACCTAGGAAAGACAATAAAACCAACGTTGTCCAAGAATAAAGGAATCTGATCTCCAATAGGAATACTAACACCGACTTATCTCATCATAATGAGAACTAACTTCTAATTAGAAATGCGGAAGGCATACAAAGCAAGAAATTTGACACAAAATAGGAATAAAACTTTGTTGAACCAAGTATTATGGGATTTGTTTTTTATATGAAAAAAATCCCATCCCGGCTCAATTTAAGAAGACCTAAGTCATATGAATATTGTCTCTCTAACGGTAGTTCAACTATTTAATAGGCTTAAAACCAAGCCCAACTAATGTTGGTTTGTCTCCAACAATATATATGAGTTTATTTCTAAGAGTTGACATCAGTCCATCTTCAAAATTTGATACCGGTCCATCTTTGAGATTCGCCACCAGTCTGCCTCCTAAGATCTTTGCTGGTCTATCTCCAAAAGTTGACATCGATCTGTCTTAAAAAATTGACACCGATCTGCCTCCATAGATCAATGTTGGCCTATCTTAAAAAAATGACAGTGATCCATCTATAAATGTTGACCTTAGTCTGCCTCTAAAGATCGTCGCTGATCTGCCTTCGAAACTTGACACCATTCTGTCTCCAAAGATCGACATTAATCTATCTCCAAAAGTTGACATTGATCTAGCCTTGATTCAAATATTATAAAGTCATGAACTAAGTTGTAGATCTATGTTATCTTTTCATATCCGAAAAAATTGCCTAAATCTAATACTCGAGCTAAAAGTTATGGCTAATCCCCTGAAGTCCAACAGAACTCCATGAGCAAACCAATGTCAGGATTTGATGCTCTATTTAAACTTATTTTTGATATGAATTAGGCCATAGTCTAAACAAATTTGTAGATATCGATCGTATCACCTAATGCTTCAAGAACTTTCTCATTCTGACCTATTAGTCCAAAATAACAACTAATTTTAGCAAGAATCGATGGTGAAGGGCAAACGAGTATCGACCTACTAAGGGTGAGTGACTTGTGCTAGGATCAATCATTAATTTTGAGATCAATCAGAGAGGCTTAAGATCCATCACTAAGGTTTGAATTCAATCACTAAGGTTAAAATTGGTAACTAAAATTTGAGACCAACCACCAAAGCTGAGAGTGACAATAAAGGCTTGTGATTGAGCACCGAAGTTGAGATAAGCAACAATGACTTGAGACCGATCACCTAGGCTGACATTGGCAACAAAGGCTTGGGACCGGTCATCAAGACTAAGGCCAACAACAAAAACTTCAATTCAATCACCAAAGTTGGAATTAGCAACAAAGACTTGAGACCGATCATCGAGGCTGAGAGCGACAACAAAAAACTGAAGATCAATCACCGAGGTTGAGATCGACAACAAAAGCTTGAGACTGGTCATCGAGTATGAGACTGGCAACAAAGACTTGAGACTAGTCATCGAGGCTGAGACTAACAACAAAGTCTTATCATCGGTCATCGAGATTTTGACCACTCCATAACAATACTAGATCGGACTCTTTAAGACCATATTGGCAACATCAAAATCATACCGATTATTTCAGAATACAATGACAAATGCGGAGATTATTTTTGTACGTAAATTATATTTTATAGTGACCGAACTGAAATTTTTCCACGCTAACACAGAGTTACATATCTTTATTTCCCACAATATTTGTTTCGTACTTTCCGCACCATTCTCAAAAAACATGAAAGTGATGAGCCTAACCAGAGCTCTATGGCCAACGCCACTCAAGCACTTGCTTCCTCCGAAACCCTCCGCCCTCCCACCCCTTTCCTCCTCCTTCTCCTTCTCAGTCTCCTTCCCTAAACCCAAATCCCTCACCTTCTTCCCCTTCTCTTCCTCTTCCTTCACTGTCCACGTCACACCCTGTTCCCGCCCCACAAGTCATGGTAATTACAGTACCGCCACTGGCCTGGACCCACATCACCTGTCCTGCTGCTTGCCGGGAAAGAGCCCGCTCCGGGTGGCCGTGCTCCTCAGTGGAGGCGTCGACAGCAGCGTCGCCCTCCGCCTACTCCACGCCTCCGGCCACCTCTGCACCGCCTTCTACCTTAAAATTTGGTTCCAAGTTGGTCCTTTTTTTTCTTCTCTATTTTGAGTTATTTGGATTGTAAAGATTGGATTTTTATCTTCTGGGTACCCGCGGGATGTCTCTAACACTGTTGTGGTCGATGTGGGTAGGAAGATTTTGACAACTTTTGGTCGGAATGCCCATGGGATGAAGATCTCAAGTACGCTAAAGCTGTCTGTGAGCAGGTTGCCTATTTTCGCTTTGCGTAGTTTCATCTTTATTTTTGAAGTCCATGAACTCTGTGATATTTGTGTCTTGATATTGGTAAAGACGAATCTAGTCATAGTCATAGAAATGACTTAAAAGTTGTTGTAACTGAAGTTCTATCTGAATGGTTTCCAGGTTGATGTGCCATTGGAAGTCGTGCATCTGACCGATGAATACTGGGAGAATGTGGTGAGCGATTCTTAGGTTTCTTTACTTCTTTTCGGTAGGCTAAGGAATTGAGGACTCTCTTCCTCTGTTCTGTCGGATAACAGTCTTCATGTAGTTTAGCTAAGCCACCACGGTTTTCAGGTTTCTTACATTATCAAGGAGTATAAATGTGGTCGAACACCCAATCCAGATGTTCTGTGCAACACAAGAATTAAGTTTGGTATGCCTTTTAGAGCTTATAGAGGAGCTAACTCTCTAAACTGTTGAAACATGCTTCATGTGCATTGTTAGACTTATGATATGGTTTTCCGGAGTTCTCCTCAGGTGCTTTCTTGGATGCTGTTAAACCTATGAATTTTGATTATGTTGCTTCTGGACATTATGCCAATGTCGTACATCCATCTGCTGGTGAAAGTGACAAGCCATCCATCTTAGGGCTCTCAAAAGATATGGTATTGATGTCCCGGGGATCTTTTTTCGTGTTTTATATTCTTTATTACGCCATCATAATAGCATTTTAGAGCAATGTGACATATGATATTATATCGCAGTAGTAAGACCAAGTGCCTGACTGCAACAATTGGCTCTGCTTTTACTCTGTTATATCCAGTTAAAGTGTAATATTTGTTTTTATTAGCTTGAATCAGGAGCTGATTAGTTTGGTTTGTATTATAACATTGGCTTTGTCTATTGCAGGTCAAGGACCAAACTTATTTTCTTTCACATCTGTCCCAGGCTCAGCTTAAACATCTTCTTTTCCCGCTTGGTTGTGTAACCAAGGTTAGTTGGCACTAGATTTTCTTGCTGATTGTGGAAGGTCTGTTACTTCAGAAGCTTAATGAGCAATCTTAACAATCAGACTTCGCTGGAAAAGAAAAAAAAGAGCTTTGAAGTCTTGTTATGTCATAGAACCTAATTTCGCCATTTCGGTAGAGAACTGAATTATATTCTGGCAGAATGGTGTTTGACATGTGTTAGGTAGCCTTCTTTTTCCTGCAACATGCTCTTGATTGACTTCTTACTGAACCAAAACAATAATTGTCTTACGATTTTGAACGTGTTATGTGCCCACGTTCTTCTTCAAGCGTCAATAGACACTTCTGCTCCATTGATATTTCATGCATGTTTCTGCTCTATTGATATCAACTTCTTACAGAACCAAAAACCTGCAAGTTTTGATTGTATGAATTACATCTCGTGAATTGATTCCCTCATTAAGCTTTTACTAATGATGATTGCTTATTTCTAAATTCACGGGATGTTTTTGCTAATCATCTGCAGGAAGATGTCCGGAAACTTGCAGCGCTATTTGATTTGCCAAATAAAGAGCGGAAAGATTCGCAGGGAATTTGTTTCCTTGGCAAGGTACTACCTTTCCCTGGACTTGCTTTGTGATACATATAATTTTGCTGGATGGAAAATCTGATATGGAGGAGAGAGTTGGGTAGAATTGCTCTAATACCATTTTTGTAGACTTGATTTGGAAAATGCAGTGTCCGTCAATTGATCCGTTGATCTTTTCTTAATTTTTTTGCTATCCAATATCCTCTTTATCGCCTATATGTTAATCATTTGTTCTGTCTGTTTCCTTCTGTCTTCAAATGGCGAAGTTATCATATCATCCTTTCACTTTTGCTTTACCATAGTCCATTTGGCATCTTCTTTGCTTTTGGCTTCTGCATTATGATTGAAGTTTTTCCTGTTGCAGATCAAATTTAGTGAATTTGTTGCCAGACATATTGGGGAGATGGAGGGCATCATATTGGAAGCAGAGACAGGAGACTTCCTTGGAATGCATCGGGGTTTTTGGTTTCATACAATCGGTCAAAGACAAGGGCTGGGGCTTCCTGGGGGTCCCTGGTAAGATTATACTGTTCTTCGTGGAATGACAATTCGTACAGGTTTTGTATGGAGTTTTGGTTTCCTCCTATGATTCTTTAATTTTTTTTTTTGAAATCTTCTCTTGATATATAATCTATCATTAAATGTTTGGCCATATTCAATTTTAGGGTTAACATCACGCATGTGATTTTTTCCTTCATTTTATGCTCACATAGAATGATGCACCTGGTGCAGGTATGTTGTTGAGAAGGATGTGAGGAACAATGTGGTGTTTGCGTCAAGGAGTTATTTCTCATTGGAGAAACGTAGGCGCTTATTTCGTGTTGGCTCTTTGAGGTGGTCTACTGGGTTGCCTCCGGAGAATACTAGTCAGCTCAATTGTAAGGTATGGAAATCCTCTACATTCTCCCTTGTTAATAAGATACATGGAAGTTCGTGCTTTCATCATGAGCTGACCAGCCGAAGACTTATATTCTTTTGATAACCCCGTCAGTTACATATCTGTCAAAAGGAAAGGAAAACACTTTTGGTAAACCATTTTATACCTTTGACTAAAGATTATGCTGGGAGAGCATCCATGAGCTCGCAACTTTAAAGATCTGGTGTTATTTGTTTGAGATTTAGGATAATTATATGTGTTGTTCAGTATTGCAGTAGTTGCTCTGTTTCCAAGTTTGAACAGCTAATTGTTTTTGAACTTTCCTTGTTGGAACTGTTCAGGTCAGACACGGTCCTGGTTTTTATGACTGCAGCCTAGTAATGGAGCGGGGAGAAAACAGCAGTGACGATGTTGCGACAGTTCGCATTTCCAAAGATGATCAAGGTCTGGCCGCTGGACAGTTTGCGGCATTCTACCAGGAAGGAACTTGCATAGGGTCCGGTGTAATTTTGGAATCTTGTGATGATAATGGTTTTCCTGTATGTGAGAGGGCCCTGGAGAGAGCTAGACTAGAAGATAAATCAGTTCTTGGGAAACCAGTGAAGATAAAGAATAAACCTGAGACTACCTTGAAAGACACGGATGGCTCAGAACTTGGCGATGGACTAACTCATCATCCCAGGGTTGCCATTTCAGCTTGAAGTATTGGCAATATGGATAAGAGGCAACCAGTGATCTCTCGTTGTTCTGCCTTTGGAACCCATGCGTCCCAAGTGACTCGCCCTTGTCATAACCGTGTCTGAGATACAATGTGCAGGACGAATTGCTCCGGAAACCTGGCTAATGCTCTTGGAGAAGGTGTTGGGGTCAAGAGTTACTGGTTTAAGGACAGGAGTGGTCATTCTGGTCCGATCCTTCCAAGTGAAAATGTCGTCAGCTATCATTGACAAGGTGGCTGAGTATTTTGTCTGTACAGATTGAAACTTGGGGGGCAATTCGCTTCCAAGCATAGAGCAGAAGTGTAAGCCAATACGAACTTGGGTAGGACTCTGCATTCTCAAGTCTTAAGAGTTCTGGCGTTGTAACTAATTATGTGCATTCATAATTTAATCAGATAATAAACATGATGCTTATTCAAGGTGGTGATAATTAATATCTTTGTTTTACCTTATTTTCTGGTTTGACTTAAGGTAAAATATCTTGGACAGCAACAACTGTGGTAAAAATTGAATTTATTTTTAAAAAAAGGTAAGGGTTGTTTCTGTAGATTTTGAAATCCGAAGCTTGTTCTAACCATGATCTTATTTGGAAGAGTCAAAAAATACTATTAGACTCTATTTAAAATAAAATGTGACTTTCCAATAATACATGTTTTATTCATTCATAAAGCTTGGTCGAAACTTTTATAATAAATTCGAGTCTCTAACCATCTTCTACGATCACATGCATTTTGTCTTGTTACTTGAAACAGACTGCAGAATGTCTCCTAACAGAACACCAGTTCGATGCAAGGCCGACACACACACACAAAAACACAAACGCAGTACAGTACAACAATAAGATGCGCACTAAATCCGCTGCACAGCTAGGGGCAAACAAGAAGACACTTTATGTGTGTGTGTTGTAATAGTTGAGGAAGTGAGAAGGGGAGAGACAAATGTACCTAGCAAGGAATAATATAGAATCATATAGTCCTATCTTGCACGCTACGTCTTTTCCATACTTTATATTTGCTTTTTTATATCTGCTAATGGAGCATTTTCTAACAGCAGTAATTCTTCAAATTGTTTGTTTTTTGCCATTTGAACTAAGTCATCATATACTGGTTGTCTATGTCTGCTTTGCATTTCAAAACTTTTGGTTTCTTTTGGGCTTTTAATTTCTTCCAATATGCCACTAGACACCCTTTTCTTTAGCCTTCTGCCTTGTCAGGTTCGTGGTTCCATAATGATCTCATATGGGCCATATCCCACCGAACCAGCTTCCACCGGGTTGGCTTGTCTAGCTATATTTTCCTTTGAAGAAAATTTCATTTTAGTACAGTATGATATGGTCATTTTTACATCAACTTCTTGCAATTTAAAAAAATGCATTCTTTCAATCAAATTTGTGTTCGGTGTTTGATACTTAAATCACTATGACAGCAGTGAGACTGGAGTTGGAAAAGGTCAATACTGGAGTAAAAAAATATATTTAATTAGGTTGAATTATATTTATATGATAAAGAATTTATTTATTTATTCCGTGAAATGGTTCGTACCAATTCACAACTAACTCTAAAGTCTAATAGGGTAAAAAAGTAATGATGTGATTGTTGGGGTTGGCGAACCAAATTATTGGGATGGGGCGACTGCCTTTTTCTCGGCTAGTTTGTCCAACTTCAGGTAACGTAGCATATGTGGCACGCTATAAGTATTGATGATAAATCTTCCGCACGATTTTATGCTTCTACGATGCTAAGTCACTTTCTTTTTCATTTGTAGGTGTAAAATTGTTATGTATTATGTTTATTAATCGTGTAATGAAAAATGTTGAGTACACTCTAACCCGATCGAGAAAAATATATTTGTTGGATTAATCATTGGCAGTAGATATAACAACTCAATTCGGAGTTAAAAAAAAATACTAATATGAAATGTTTTTCCCTCTATATGAGAGTTTTAACTTAAGTGAGAGTACCTCTAAGTTGAGTACACAAGAATATTACAATATTATGTAATTTTAAAATATTTTTACCTCTTTTCATAGAATTTTTATCAAAATTAATCGACTTATTGAAAATACGATTATAATTATAAGAGGTATTGACAAAAAAAAATATAAAGCTGATTCGTCCTCAAGTTTACTTTAACCAAATGGAAGGCTTGGGACGGCATAAAGTTGGTGGCATCTCTGCAACTAATTAAATTTGGCAGTTAGATTACCAATCCGATGCTTTAGGTTTTTGCATTGTTAAACAAAATGGAGGCACAAAAATCAAACCTAGCTGGGTCCAAATCGCTCAAGACCTAGATAGTAGTGCACCTAACACTAATTTTCATTAATGCTTTTTTTTTGCTTTGGTTTCATGTTTTGCTAACAATAATAATAATAAGACGTCCACTTACGCACACCATGTCGCCGCCTGGACAGTCCATTTTAAGTCGGTGGAGGAAACAGACAGGGACCCTTAGTTTTCCCAGGGAAGAGATGAAGAATAATTGATTTAAACAGCACTCGGATCTTTATGTAACAATGTTTCTGGTCCTACGAATTGTCCAGTTGACGGTTATTAGTCGAGTAATTTTATTTTCGCCATATATTTATATATTAAGATAACAAGAATTCAATAAATTATAGAAAACACAAAATAAATTTTGTAGGAATAATAGTTAATGAATCCCGAAGGTTATAGAAAAAAAAATTTAAGAGTGTTACACGCAAAATGTCCTTCTCACACTTAACCCAACGACAAGTAGTGATTGCATGCGGTAGTAAGTGCTCTTATTTCCAGGACATTGCAATGGACGAACCCAACAAATTTTGCCGTGGCAAAATTTTTAACCAGCCAGAGAATATAATCTCGTCATAGTACGAATAAATATTATTATTTTTTAAAATGGTGAAAGCAGATCCTTATATAAAATACGAAAAATAAGTACATGTACTTCAGTCAAATAGTGTCAATCATGGGAATGAATATTATATTAGTATATGTTAGAATTGTACACATTATAAATAAAATTACAGTTATTATTTTTTTTAAAAATGGATGATTAGATCAGTTGCGGTTCTGTTGATCTTCCCCGTCCTAACAGATAGGGTCCAGAAAATGATGCATCATCGGGTTTTGCCTTTGTTATCGTGCAACGCATGAGCTTGGATTTTAATGAGACCGTCTCTTTCCATGTGTTGTCTCCACGGGGATCCCCCTTTTTTATTTTATTTATTTTTTATTATCGGATTTTAAGAAAGAAATAGCAAATGAAATATTGCCTAACATTAAAATGATGGTTTAAATTCCTATGTCGTGTAATTAAATTTTCCAAAAAAGAACTGTTTAGAAAGAAAGTTATGTATAAGTTTCTATAAATATAACCAAATTACACACAGAGTGGTGAAATCTGTTAATTAGGATTTAGGAAGCCTAAGAAGGATAATAAACTATTTTAAGACTGAATTATAGAAATGTAACGTCATGAAAATTTATCACGCTCAATTTTCCTATTTTTTTTGACATCTTATTTTAATACATATTTTATTACAACATGATGAATCGAACCTGAACTTTCCAAACTCCTCCTCACCCTTGTGCCACTGGACCAAATATCACTCACCGAAAAACTGTAATTAATTACCGATTCAAACATAGTATTAAAAAATAAACAGAAAAAAGATAAATCATAAACATTTATTTATAATAATAATAATAATAGTAATAAGAGGAATAAATTATAGATAGCGCCGAAGCTAAACAGAAATCATAGTTGACAAACAAACGGCTCTATGTCGCTGTTTATGTAATCTAATGTAACCGCTCCCACGCGCGACATCATCTCTCTCTCTCTCTTTCTCTCTCTCCCTCGACTCGCTCCACTCCAACTCACTGAGTAGCCACCAAGCTTGCCGTCTCGAGCAAACCGCCACCCGCCGGTGATCGGAGAGAGGTGAGTTTCGCCGTCGCCGTACCACATTGTCTCTTTCACTTAATTAATCATACAAAAAAGGGGAAAAAGCGATCGAGTGTCACTTCTTTAAGTATCTAACTGTCGCCTCCGCTTCGGAGAAGAATCTGATCTCTCTCTCTCTCTCTCTCTCTCTTTTCCAGTCTTTAATTGGTTATTCGATCTTCTTTTCTTTTTTTTTTTCTTTTGTTAGCTTTTTGTTTATTAATTTTCCGGTCAGCATTGGCTTAAAAAGGCGATTCTCTTCGTCTTCCTTCTTCCTCACTCTTCGTGTTTTTGTTATTTATTTTTGCTCTCTTTCTTTGAAGACACGCAAATACGGCTTTTTAATTCCCCGTTTTAATTGTGGATTTTTGATTGGTTTGGAGGAGGAGGAGGAGGCTAAGCGTGGTCAATTGCTAGCTAGCTCCTTCGTTGGCTTTCCTTTTTTTTTTAGAAAAAAATGGAGACGTGATACGACACTCCAATTTCGTCGTTTTGAGCTCTTTTTTTCGGGGTGTGAAGTGTTGGATTAGATTTCTTGAAGCGTGGAAGCGTCCATGTCTTTGCTTTAAGCATCTGTTTATTGGTATTCGATTTATTTGATCCGTCTCGTGTGCTTTTCGCTGGCTTGTCGTCGGGTTTGGGACAGTCAGTGGATGCACATTGTTGTGGTTCTTTGGAATCTGCGGGTCCAAGGTTTGGAAAGATGTTTTATGGTGTAATGTAGCTTAAAGTGATTGCTTGATTATTCTCTCTGTTTGTGCCTTAGATTTGTGTCACCTTGTTTGACAGATTAGTGTTGCGAAATGAGTTGGAACGCGGATATGGAGGTCCATTACCCGAGTGCCAGCTACCCTTATAACTCAGCTGGAAGCTTCATTGAGTACTTTGAAGGTCTCACTTATGAGCATGTTAATTTCATCTTTGAAGGTGGTTCTCATGTCCAGGTAACAACTTCGACGTTGCACTCGCGATAAACTTCTTTCATTCCAGGTGTCTTGTTTATCCATAGCAATGTATCTTTTTGGAACTATTTTCTTCTTGAATTAATTACGCTATCTTGTTTTTGCAGCAGAATGCATATCCATTGACGAGTCCAAGTTTCTACAAGTTTGGCATACCGCAACAGGGGAACACATATTACGATTATAGTCATCCTTGTGAGGTGCATGATCATATATCACAGGTAGATGAGTATCGAAGGCCCTTGGAGAATCCGTCAGCGATGGGTAATAACCGTAGCTCTTCTGTAAATACTCAATGGCAACAGAGTGAAAACCCACCAATTCAAGGCAACTCTAGGGAATGTAAGTCATTCAACTTTTTTTTTACTTGGAAGGTGGTATTGAATTCAAGTTCTTTAAACTATCATCTTTCATGGTGGAGGGGATAACAAAATCCTGTCAATTTCAATCCTTCTAAGCCCACTGTAGTATCAGAAGAGACTAATCAAATACTTGAAAACTCTCCAATAGCTTATGACTAGGAATATCCTAGTTTCTGGGTAATGGTTTTCCTAGTTTCTTTTTGAAGGGTGGTTTTCCTACGTAGTACCTGGTACTTAAGAAAGATGGCTGTAACTTTCTCACACCGGATCCTCTTTTCTAGGTTTAGTCATTGCTATTGACTTCAAAATCGTATCTTTTTGAACTTCTGTAGTAGTATGGTTGATGATTGATCTTTTTCTTATTCGCAAGTTTGCCAGTCTCTTGTTCTGTACAATGTAGGCATAGTGTTTTGTGATGCTAGATCAACCGTTCATCTCTTTTCATTGGAGGAATGCTTTGATTTGCTATGATTTCTGAGAGCCCGTTCTTGCTTATCTTGTACACCATGTTATTGAAATCCAGATGAGTTATTTCTCATTTCCTATCATTTTTTTCCTTCTCATATCAGGCCCCAGGAACCACCGTAGCTCTCAGGATTATGAGGTATGATTTCTCAGGACTTCGTCTTCTTTGCTGGTTTGGGAATATATTGATTTACTGTTAGTTTAATGCGAGGCAACTCTCAATGCAAATGTACTTTTTCTCTTAAAGTAAAAATTTCTTTTCATGAAATGGGCAGGTCATTTGGCAGGACCATGTAGATCCAGATTCCATGAGTTATGAGGTTTGAGAATTTTTATTTTCTCCTGCACTTGGTGCATATTGGTGTATTAAGTTGCATTGCCAGTGTAGCAATTGGAAGTAAGTCTCGAAAATTCATGACATACCCATTATGTCAGTCCATGAGAGTAAACACGGAGTCAAACTTTAGTGGTTTACATGAATTCTACAGTGAGCTTTTGTCGGATCAGAGGAATTGTATACACTTGTTAATTAAGAAACAGAGTCGAGATAATTTGCTGCTTCTGAAGGTGTGCTGCTCAGGTCACGTTTGTGATTGGGCTGAACTGACATTCTAACAACATCATCATCCTTGTTATTTTGAAGGCCAATTATGCAAAAACTTCCTCTTCGCTGTTTCTATTTCTTAATTGGATCGTAGTTCACATGCTGTGATAATAACTTCCTTTATGCCAATTATACTGAATCTATATAGTGGACCTGACTCAATTTGTTTTCAGTTTCATATGTTCTTTAAGTAAAACCAGACGTGACAGATTATTGCCTGTTTGCAATTGTGCCATTTGTTTGCAAAATTTTGATGCGTCCTGAAAAATGTTCTCCATTAATGCAGGATACTAGTACACTTTTATTAATCTCTTAAGAGTACAAGTTGTTATTCTAACCTATGCATCCTTCTCATCTCCAAATTTACTTATTTAACGTTGATTTTGTCTTAGACTCCTAGTGATGCAATTTTAATTTAACTATTCTGCAAATTCATTCAGGAATTGCTGGAGTTGGGAGAGACAGTGGGAACTCAGGGTCGTGGTCTTCCCCAAGAGCTGATTTCCTTACTTCCAGTTTCAAAGTACAAGCGCAGCTTCTTCTGGAGAAGGAAATCAAGGAGCGAGAGGTACTATTGGTTATTATCTGATTGATGTTTGACATTATCTGCTCCCTACAGCTTACAGCTGGATCATCGATCTTGTCCAAAAATATATGGATTGGTTGTCACTGTTTTCCGGTTATGCATAGTAATTTCTATGTTCTTTCCATTTGTTGCTTTGCAGTTTCCCTCTAGCAGATCATTTTAGTTTCATGAGGACTCGAAAAGTTTTTGTGTGATGTGGTTTGCAAAGTTTCTGATGATTCTCGTGCTATTTATGTATAATGTTTCCTTCTTTCGTAACACATTTTCCTTAGACTCAACTTCTTTACTTGAAATGGATTTAAAATGAAGTTAAGGGGCATATGTGGACCAAGCAAGCTCATGCGTCTTATTTTCTGTGCATTTAATTAAACCAAGCTTTTGAATAGTAAATGGAGCAGTCTATTAGTGTACATGTGTGGATTCTCTTCTCTGCTGTAGTTGGCCTTCTATGCCTTGCATTTTTCGTTCTATTTCTGCAATTCCATCTTCTCTTTATCTGATTCCATCTATGTTCTGGCCATATAGGTGTGTCATTTGCCAGATGGAATACAAGCGAGGGGAACGGCGGATCACTCTACCGTGCAAGCATGTATATCATGCTAATTGCGGGACCAAATGGCTTAGCATCAACAAGGTCAGCTATTTATATTTGCCGCAACGAAAGAGCTACTGCCCGGATTTGCATTATGCATAAAATGGTTCCCGGTTTCGGTAATAACCATGAGCTTATTTTGGCAGGCCTGTCCTATATGTTACACTGAGGTGTTCGGCGATAAGTTAAAACGCTAAGATGACACAATTAAGCACAAAGGATGGGAAGAAAGCCTCGTTTTCTTATCTATCTTTTCCCTTCAAGAGTTTGGACTTTGGTTTCCTTCTTTATATGGGTTATGGAGGTGTGGTGTAGAATTCTTCCCAGCTTAGTAGAGAGAGATTAGATTGCTGTGATAATCTGCTGCTTACATTGGCTTCTCTTTATCGATTTCAATTACGCCCTGCTGGTTTGTGTATCTCATCTGGAGTATCATTTCGTTGACAGTCACCAGCGTTCCGAATTTGGTACAATAACTTGAACCATTTCACAGTATGACCACCATTAGATTAAACCACATTACCTTCCCAGACGTGAAAAATGCCCATCTCGTGTTCCTGAAAAGCCTTACCATCCTCCAAAGCACAAAAATTATGGTCATTTGGAGATGCCTTATCACCAACCTAGCTACAAACATGTTTTGTTGCAGAAGATCAGATATATCGTAAGAAAAAGTTCACTTTAGTTATCCGTATGACATAAACGAACGCATATTATTAGCAACACTGTTACATTTGTGATCTTTTCCCTTCACATTTTCTGTCGCTTTTTGTGAACGTTGTTGCATATGAAGTTTCTGCTCCAGACTAGGGTACACATTAAATGTTGCTTTGGTGTTCTGAAACCCTAATCATTCGTTATAATTTATTCAGGTTTGAAGAAGTTTTGCAAAATAGTTGGCAGGTTTTTCTCTTAGACATCCGAATAGAATTCTATCCGGGAACTACTTGGCAGTTGACAACGTGTAATTTGGCCGGATTGGGTGCTAATAGATTACAACAAAGAAAGTAGATATGAAGAACAAAATCACACAATCAAATTTCAATTTATGACAGATCAACTAGAAAAATGGTTCTATTAAATCTACGACAAATTATATATAGACGATTGAACATCGACTTGACCATAAATTCTGTAATTATAAGACAAAACAATAGTATATAAAGAGAGCTGATCAATAATTTTTTTTTATATTAAATTTAACTTGTGGCAGGGCTCAGCACACTGATCATCTGTGCTATGCAAGAATTACAATCACAAATGTCAGTTATTCATGCTGATCTAGTATCATCACAAAGCTATCTTTTTCTAGGAAGTCGTCAGCAAATAAGTTACGGTCCAGATTCTCAGGCTACTCGGTTCGTTTAATTATCCAAAGTTGAAGCATCATGAACCAAATCTGTTATATAAATAGGTAAATGTAGGTAAAGTTACAAATAACGTTCGGCGTGATAAACTTCAAGAATTATATATCTTTGATTGAAAGAGGTTAACATTTGGACATAAGGAATACGTAGGATGCAATCTTTCAGTACATTGAAAATAAAAGGAAAACACAGTGCTCATTTTTAAGAGAATTAGAAGTCAATATCCCTTGTATCTCTTGCTTTTTAAATTAACTTCGTCGGCTAAGAGAAACCGGTCCCGAATGGGCTTGATCAGATCATCTCCAAGCTATTTAGTAACTTGAATCATCTTTATTCGGCAAACCTACGCAATATGAAACAGACAAGAAAAGGGAAGATCCCTTAGTATTTTTAATTAAGGAAAATGGAAAATATCAGCTTCTTTTGTGTGTGGACGAGTAACGTATATATTAGATAAAGATGAAAAGACAGTTAGAAAATAATCGATGACTGATTGCTAATACTTACATGTTGAGTGACACCAAGTAAAAGTAGCTTGTTTAGTTGATTGATTAGTAGTTGTGGGGATAGTGTGGAGAATTGTAGTAGGACGGAGGTGGTGGAGGGGACTTGAGTTTGTAGGGAAGTGGAGGTGGTTGTGAATCGTGAACATAGGGAGGAGGAGATGAAGGAGATGGGGGTGGTGGTGAATGGTGAACATACGGAGGAGGAGGAGGAGGAGGTGAACGTGATGAGGGTGGCGGTGAATTGTGGACATAGGGAAGAGGAGAAGGCGACGGGGATGGTGGTGTCTTGTGAACATAGGGAGGAGGAGTTGAAGCAGGTGGTGGTGACTTATGAACATAGGGAGAAGGAGGTGAAGGGAAAAGGGGTGGCGGCGACTTGTTAACGTAGGGAGGAGGAGGCGAAGCTGATGGAGGTGGTGGTGACTTATGAATATAGGGAGGAGGAGGCGAAGGGGAAGGGGGTGGCGGCGACTTGTTAACATAGGGAGGAGGAGGTGAAGCTAATGGAGGTGGTGGTGACTTATGAAAATAGGGAGGAGGAGGTGAAGGGGAAGGGGGTGGCGGCGACTTGT
>SOPF01026759.1:1712-13806 GCA_012979155.1 Hypericum perforatum | reverse complement strand
TTGTTAACATAGGGAGGAGGAGGCGAAACTGATGGAGGTAGTGGTGAGTTATGAACATAGGGAGGAGGAGGCGAAGGGGAAAGGGGTAGCGGCGACTTGTTAACATAGGGAGGAGGAGGCGAAGCTGATGGAGGTGGTGGTGAGTTATGAACATAGGGAGGAGGAGGCGAAAGGGAAGGAGGTGGCGGCGACTTGTTAACATAGTAAGGAGGAGGTGAAACTGATGGAGGTAGTGGTGAGTTATGAACATAAGAAGGAGGTGATAGAGATGATGGTGATTGGTGAACATAAGAAGGAGTTGAAAGTTTAGGCCACTTCTTGCCACCATTTTTGTAATCGGTATTATCGTGATCATCTCCATCATCCGAGGATTTGGAAAGAGAACCATCCTTGCCATAATCAGCAGCCATAATGATGTTGGTCGACATCAAGAGAAACACAAGTGCGGAACTCAAGATGTTGACCATTTTGCTTTCCATTATCTGGGAAGTAATGTTTTGGAGGGTAGTGGTCGTGGCTTGTGAGTATGTTTTAGAGGAAATGGATATGGGTTTATATAGGGGTTGAATCATATGGTTTTTGTGATTTTTTAAGTTGGTAGATGATTGGATCCAGTGCATGACACCTAATTGGAAAGTGCACGTCTTCACCTGTAATTTGTAACTACACTTTATTCATTGGATTGACCATTTCGTGAGGAAAACTGGAAAACTTTGATTAGTCGAAGAGGGACCAAATTATGGGTCAAAATATTTCTTAATACACTGATTATTAGAGGTTCTCTTTTTGATTCGGAAAGTTTGATTCGAGTAGCATGGACTAGTATTGTTATGTTAGACTTGTGCCCCAGGAGAGCCGGTCGGTGTTTATATTGGTTTGAGTTCGCATACAAATATAAATACCAGCAATTAATGTTGATTACCTTTTTAGTCAAATCATGCCTTTTTTTTAGTGGCACTAGTTTAATACAATGTTTAAGTTAGATGTGCAAGCACGTCTAGTTACTAGTTTGAACCACCTGTCCATAATGTCTTCTTTTTGTGCGAGTATAATCTATTTTTGTGTGTGAAAATAAGTAAAATAATTTATTACTCGGAAAGATAATGAGAAACCAACAGCGGGAGTTATTCTAGCGTGACAAACAAATCTCGAATTTTAATCTTGGAAAATGAAAGTATTAAATGTTTTCGAAAAAAATTCGTGCAATTCAAAGGTTTTCCTCTCAAAACATGCGTAAGTTGATCAAATATATGTTCAATACCAGTATAAAAATATGGGAAAATGGGACAGGGAAATCGTAGTTGACACCGCTTAATTTTTTTAAATTGTAGTGCAGAGCGAAAAAATTCGTTTAAGAGCCAGCTTCCTGTGGACCTCCATCTCTTCAAGCACGGTATTTATCGATTTTTTTACGATGGTCTACATAGTTTGGGTCAACTTATAATTTAATTGTAGATATTTATCATTCAATCGAATATTAATTTCAAATATGATTTTTGAAATTATTATGCTCATAATTTAGAAAAGTCATAAACTAAAAAATTGTACACATATATCTTACATTGACAAAATCACTTGAATCAATTTAATTAGATTCTTGGTAAAAAATTGTGGATTTTCAACCAAAATTCTTGTTCGTAGTTTGATCGACTGTTAACTTCAAATGTGTTTTTGACATTTTTATTTCCCAAACTTTTATAGATTAAGAACTTGTAGATATCTCTCTCAATTTCACAAAACAACTTCAATGGAATGAAAGTTGTGGTTTCTCAACCAAAACTCATGTTCGCAATTTACTCTCAAATAATCTTTTTTGTCATAAAAAAATTTAATAAAAAAATAGTAAATAATATATGAATGAAAATAAAATTATTTATTTATTTTATAACTTCGGTTGCTGATGTGGATAGAAAATAAATAATAAGTTGGATTAGATATGGATGTAAGAATAATCAATCGTTTATTCCTTGACGTGATAAAATTTTTTTTAAAGGTGTTACTATTTACAATTTATTACCAATTTGATTTTTTTTAATTATCAAATTTGATCTATGTAGTATCTCGAAGTTTTTTCGTGACTTGAGACATGTCATGAAAAAATTAATTAGATGACCAAGTCACAAAAAAATAATCTATAACTAAAAAAAAATTTGTGTCTTGGTTATACACTGGAATTTTTTTCGTTATTTGGCCAATCTAGATCTATAAACCGAGTCATGGGATTAAAATCTTCCACACCAAGAAAACTCAAAATAATGTCGTCGCTGTCTCCAGTCTACCGTCGTCATCCCTTCGAGATTCGGTATTCAGTCCGCCCTTGCTAGTCGCCTGGTGGCCAAGAGGTGGTCGATTTACCTCCCTCGTCGTTCCCGTTTGTCAGATCATTTCCCTTCCGAGCTCACCGACCGTTGGTCATCTTTGCCATCGACTGCTGGTTGTCGCTGTCGTTCGATGCTCAAGTGGTTGTCGACTCCTATTTTTGGTTAGTAATTAATTTATTTAGATTGTTAATTAGTTTGTTAATTATATTGTAAATTAGACTGTTTGAATTGTTTATTAAATTGCTTAGTTGTGAATTTGTAGTTATTAGATTTTTGTTTAATTAGTGTGTTAATAAAGCTGATTAGTATGTATTTGATTGTTTGATATCCTCGTCGATGTCGGTTATTGTTTTTCCTCCGTTATTTAGTTTATTTAACTAGTTAATGTTACTTAGTTAAATTAATATTATATAAAATTTGATTAAGGCTATTTTGGTTTGATTTTTAATATATTTGTTGTTATTTAATTATGGAGTATTTATTTTTTGTGTTAATTTGTTAGTTGTTAGTTTGAATATATTTTTTGTGATGATATTATTGTTTTACTTAGTTTATGTGAATTAGCAATGTTAATAAATTTATTATTAGTGTGTTACTTAATTTAGGTAAAATATTAGTTTTTTAAATTAATTAGGTTATTATTGTTATGTATATTATTGTTTAGATATGGCATCACAACGACACAAAGATATTTTTGGTTATGGAGGTTCTTTAGATACAACCTTACTCAAGCGTTTGAATGTGCATCGGTCATACAATGAATGGAACATTGAGGTATATGAAGCACTTATTGATTTTGATGTAGACACAACATTTAAGATCTATCAATGGAAATGGAAGCAGAATTCAGTGCAAAACCAGACATTCATAGCTTACATATTTTGGGATGTTTGGTGCATCGGTCACATTGTGAGCATACCAACTATTAATATAATCTTGGTAGAGCAGTGGCGGCCAAAGACACACATATCCCATATGCTTGGGGGAGATGACCATCACTCTTTAGGATGTAGCTATACTATACCGGCTTATTATTGATGGTCACTCACGAGACATCAAACACCTCCTATATGGCAGGAGTTGTGCATACACTAGTTTGGAAGAAATTTGATAGACACCTATTTGTGTGGATGGTAACTAAATTCTCCTGAGGTGATTCTAAGAATTTTTTTACTTTATAGATAGCTCTGATGAGACTAGTATTAAGTTGTGCAACAATTTGTTCGAGCGAGCATAATGTGCCTAATTGGATGCATATTATTTCTGGAAATAACTGAGTCAATGGTCAAACCATGCTAGTTACCAATGGTTTTGTAAGTAAATATGATAGCCACATACAACTAGAGTAGTGCATGTCTGGCGCACTTATATAATCAGTTATGCAAAGCCATCGACCAGAGTACATTTGCTAATGCCTGAGATCAAACACTAGTGTCTATATGGGTTTTGGAAAGGATCATCACACTTCATCTAGTTATTAAAATTTTGAAGGTCTAGGAATATAGTCAAGCACTAGACATCATGTAATAATCATTATGTATCAAGTCTTATAACTTTTATAGTAACATGTAAATAATATATAATGTTATATATAATATATGTTTTTTCCAAGTGGAGTGAAAGTATGAATATGCACATTTCCAAAAAACAACAAGCGTCACATTTTATCGACATAAGTTGGATAAGCATAGAGTCTGGGATGTAAGTAATTAAGAATCTAAGAAGTCATAAATTATAAAAGTATTTTATTGACAGTTATGAATTTGATTTTGTATTGTTACATACATAATTTAGATTTCGTACACTGAAGAGATTATTACCAACTTATCGACCATATGTCATTGAGACCAACCATTATGGTTGATACGCGTGTTGTTAATATCTTTTTACTATATGGAGTGGCACTATCCAAATCATGTGTCAAGGTAATTTGGTTATGTCCATAGTAGTCCATTACCAACTGAGTCAAATGAAGAGACACATAGTGTATTTTCAGGTCGGGATCAGTGTGGCACAAAGTGAGATCATATTTTTTTTAATACCATGTGAATATATGGAAGAAATTATGACATAGTAATGTGTTGTCTCTTAGAATACTAAAAGACTACATGTATGTATATATCCTGATGGATATATAGATTGTATAGACTGCAAACTCAATGATTCACCTGTCAAGTCGGTGCCATGTTGTACATGAATGTAAGTAAATACATGTACGATTCATTATATATGAAAGTTTAATTTTATTATTTGTTTACATACATTTTGACAATTGTAATAATAATCCCATATTTTGTTTGTAGGTTGATATTATTGAGCATATATGATACTCATTTGTGGGAGATTCTCATATTAGATCGTTGTCTGAGATGGTACTTAGGTTTGTTAGCAAAGAGTGATGATATTGAGATCTATCAAATAGCTAGTAACCTATGACATAATCAACAACCACGATGTATGATATTCTTCTGTAGAGAGAACATCCATTATTTGATGGTAGATGAATTTTTTTTAGTAAGAGAAATAAAATGTCGCTACACGCATCAGTACCAAAATTTTAAGTAAACCCCATAGAATGAAGAGATTATCAATTGATATCACAAATGCCATTGCATATGCCGTCAAATTATGGGATGGAAAATCTAGCCTCCCAAACTAAGTTTTTCTAGTACACGAGTCTCAATAATTCTGACTCTTATTCCCAGATATCCCTTAAAAGTTTCACGTGACCTACTTAGAAGTTTGGTCTCTTAAATTTTTGCTCTTAATTTCTTATTTTTACTTATGTTAATAATATTATTTTTTGCTTACACTGCTAGGCTGTATAGAGAGCATTTGTCTAGTGGGAAGTTCTACCAACATAATATTTTCAGATGACTGCTCCTATCTCTGATTATGCTTCTCAGATGGCACAAGACATACTAGATTTATCATGCACATCTTCTAGCTACATGACCCTACCATCAATCAAGATTTGGCACACCCCCTTCCATTCTCAGTCAAGCTACTTGCAGAGGAGTTTTGCTCTTGCCTCTACCTTATAATCAGCACAATAGTATCCAACTTATAGTCACATCTCTACTTCACAGTTGGCATAACAATATCCAACTTATACTCACATCTCTACTTCATAGGTGGTACATCAGTATCTAGCTTATAATCACCTCTCTATTTCATAGTCGACCGAGTAGTATCCAACTTATAGCCACCTCTTTCTTTCACAGTGAGCCTACCACCAACCAATTAATAGCTACACCACCATTTCACAACCGGTCTAATAGATTTTACATTGCCTACATAGAGGCATGATCCTTTAATTTTATGGTATTAATATTTAAATAATTTTTTGAATGACTTAATTAATTATATTATTATGAATGTGTTAATAAGATTGACATAGTGGCACATTCTACTACTTTTGATATTAATGTCTGTAATAGTTGTTTGTTTCATGAGAGTGACCAAGATGAGAGGTAAGAGGTAGTTCTTTTAGTTTGAATTCAACTATATTGTGAAGCTAAAGGGGTTGATGCATAGTACAATGGGGATTATGTTTGCAAGTGTCAGAAAAAAATAAGTGGCGGGAATTATTTCCAAAAGGTGTGGAAAAGAAAAAAGATTCCAAGAAAATATAGTTTCTTAATCTATGATTCTCAACCTTAGACTATTTTATTATTGACATTTGTCAAATTGAAATTGTTGATTTTCATTTTAATAGGTATAAATATTGAGTATTTTCTGTTATATTGTTTATATATCGCATTTATAAATGAATGGCTTAAAATATGAATGTCTTATATGAAATGAAAAATAATATAATACATGAACACTAATGGAAATAATAACAACAACACATTCAGCATACAATAAATATTAATTATTTTTATTTTCATTTAAGACATTCCCTTATTTGTTGACAAAGTTGCATTGTGCATCAAAAATACTTTTATCACATTCGTATTAACGATATTAAATGACTTATGTCAATCAGAACTCTTGTCAACTTTTATCTAATAATGAACTACAAAAATCATTGAACAAATAACCAAAACAATTATGAAAATACATTGGTGAATGATAAGAAATGTTCACATTTTTTTAGCAAGAACACACATTCATTGTGAATAATATTAGTATGGTCGTGTATGCCACCATCAATATAGTTAATCAAAATTTTCAACTTTTAAAATGTTAAATAATGTATGTTGCAAATAATTAACAGATATTTTACATAAATATGATTATACCTTAATTCTAGCAAAAGTGTAGCCATCAACATCTTTCATAAATAACCATCTAAAAATAAATACTCAATTGTAGGACTGTAAAATTGCTTGCAATATATCATAAAATAACTAAAAATAGTCAAATAATTTTATAATTATTATTTTTTCATTGTGGTACCATCATGTCTATCTTGAAGCTTTGAATAGTTGACTCATCAAACATGCCTCCATTTAATTTCCCTGTAATTGAAAATTAAAATTATATAAATATTTCTTAATTTTTCAATTGCACAATGAAATATCTTGTGCAATAAGAAAGTTCATGGCTCTCGTCCACGAATCTAGATCTGTAAATAATTTTTTTAAATATTATTGCTTTCGCTTTAGAGTCACCCCGAACTTCTTGTATATTGTTGGATGACTTTATCAATTATCATATTTAGAATCATACAATGCCTGCATTTCTTTGCTGTATTGAGGTTGCTCAAGAAGTAATATATAATTGTTTTTTTTTCAAAATTGTCATCGAAATCCTAATATTCAGCTAACCAACGTTGTGTATTATTGTTATGCGAGATATGTTCTTTGACACTCCTCTCGATTGTAGAACAACTTAAAAATAAAATAAATGTAACTCAATAGTATGCAACAAGCATGCCAACATATAGTACACTCATGATAAATATAGTATTATTTTACAGGACAACATAATGGTGAATGTGATAATATATTGCGACAAATTTTGATACAAACATTAAACTCACCTAATACATATAGTTATAAATAATAATACAAAGTTTTCTCATTCGTGTTCAAAAGTTTAAATGAATCAATGCTCGCAGCATCATGTAATCATATTGGCATCCGTCATCCATCACTAAACTCAACTTGAATACTTGTCAATCAATCATCTATTCATATACCTCTCGATCAATCGCCCATATGTCTACCAAATATTTATTTAACTTCTTTGCTTTTTCTTACATTTTTACAACCAACACATTTATAATATTATATTTGAGTAATAAACTAAAATTAAATTTGACTATTAATTTTTTTGATATTAAGTGTAATTTTCATCACACTCTTCATTGCGTCATTCTTGAAATGCAAATTCAGATTGTTATCAACACACAGTAGATAATATCAATGAGCACATATCTCATTATTCTTCTCAACCATAAGCATCCATAAGCATCCACCATTAGATTCAACATGCCTCGGTATTGATAAAAAAAAATAACACATATTTTTTTTTACGAATGACATGCATCCTATTTTATTTCATAAACTAGGTCTACCTCTCTTTATTTTAACCCTCAATAAGAACAAATAATATAGAAAGTATAACAATATTATGATCAATGGTGGTGATAATCAAGAGAGTATACCTATATTTGTTATACAAGAACGCATGCAATATTGGAAAACTTCAATGCAAAGTTGAAAACTCTAGAAAAACTGCTCAAACATCTTTATTCTTTGTGAAATAGGAATTGTGTAATGGTTTTTGTTAGAAAATTTATGATAATATTCCATTTGAACTACACTTATAAGATTATTTATCTTGCATGCTGCAAATCATTATGAAAGCTGATTGTAGAATTCGTCTCAACTTCTCTATTATTTTTTAAATATCTTCTCTCTTGCCTACCAAATCTTCCTATAAGAAGGCTTAAAGTGAAGGTAGTTTTCGAACTTCAATCTTAAAGACTTAATAAAAATATCTAGTTTTTCTTCTACTTAGATTAAAATTATTTCTGTAATATATTAAGATGAGAGTTATCGATGATCCTACGACTCCCATAGGCAAATACATGTATGGAGATGAATGTATTTTACTATCTTCTAATTTCCAAAAAGGGGTTGCTTTGTTTTCATCAGTGCATGGATCTTCAATGTACAATCATCATTGTCTTTTTCTTAAACTTTACTGTGTAAGTATCTAGTATTGATTCTTTTACGCTGTACTCACACCCATTTTTTGTTGAGTATGCCTCAATCTCTCTCACGATATTCATTTCGGTTTTTGAATGTGTCATCTTTCAACAAACAAGAACATTTCTAGTTGTTAGATACAATCTCATTCTTTAGCATAAATACTTAAAGTTAATTACTTATCGGGCTCAATTATGGAGAGTTGAATATACCATTATTCCCTATCTTATTGTTGAAAAAATTTAGTACTTCTTATTGTTCTCAGTATTCATCCTCTTCTTGTTCTTCTCCTCCTCCCTATTTGAGATCGTCATCTTCTTCATCGTCCTCTTCATCATCTTCTTCATCAAAAATTATTGTTGCATATGGAGCAGTTACATTTCTAAGATCAATTTTAAATCAATCGATTGTTGGATCAACTTCATCAACATACATATGTGTAAATGTACTATTGTCAGAGCAATTATTATCACCGATAAAAAATTATATTTTTGAATGGGCACTCAGTAATAATCGCATGCCCTCTTCTTTACAATAATTTTTAATAATATTTCATCCACATATGGTCAATATATATTGACCATGGTCTGAATCATGTTCATAACATCATCTTCATCTTCAATAGTAATTTGACAAAATTATCATCTTCCCGAAGAACATCTAAATAACAGTATAGTAATTTCTTTATTTTGATCAAGTGTAATCTTTTCAACTATATTTTTTCATAATCTATCATAGGTTAACATATTAATTGAGAGTAGTTGATATCCCAATGTCTCTATTTGATTATATTCAGATTTATGGGTTTATGGGTTAAGGAGAAAGGATGTATAAACCAATCCTCTCGTTGTGTATTTATAGGCTGATGTGTGTCTAAAATACGCATTAAATGCATAAGATTTTGAGTCTATTTTTGTACTTTTATATTTAGTTCTGTATTATTTTAGTTAACTTTTGAGTTTTAGGTGACTAATGGACTCTTTGTGCTAATTTATACGAAAGAGATAATTTTGGTAAGGATACATGAAGGAGGAGTGTAGAAAGACACCTTGGAGGGGAATTTTCGTCAGTTTCAGAGCAAAATTTGGAGAAGCCTATCATCAACAAAATTGAAGATCCTTATTTTCTCTTTCCAACGATAGAAAGAACGTAACAATCAGAGTTCGAAAAAAGAAGTTATGGCCAAAACACTGAAGACTTATTTGGCAGAATATTATTGCGGGAATTCGAGGACAATATTTGAAATTCACTTTCTTGAAAAGTTAGGACTCTTTAGGTCGATCCTTTTAGATTTGGGAAAAGTAAAAAATAAATCATGTGATTTTGCATTTTTTGACATATGATCCTGTACTTCAAAAATGACTAAAAGAGTCCCGACGTTAGCTTCGGAGTATCACTTTTAGTCCTCCGAACCTAAATTTGTCCCGAACCTATGGAAAATTACTTTTTCATCCCATTTTTTTACATTTTAGTCCCAAATCCCAAAAAAAATTTCAATTATATTTATTATATCAAAGCAGTATTAAGTTTGGAGTCCACTACTTCCGAATTTCACCAAACGCTCAACATCAAAGTCGTAGATCTAGGTCTCACGGATCCTCTTGTTTTGGAATCGCTCGATTTGGAGTACGTATGCGAAAGTTATGATTTTTCTACCAAAATGCGACGAACTAAGCCTATCAATCGCAACTCTCTCGAAACTCACCCAAAAACCCAGAAACGCTAACTTAAACCACAAAACACATAACAAGAAAGTCGTAACTTTCGCATACATACTCTGAATCGAGCGATTCCAAAAAGAGAGGATCCGTGAGACCTAGATCGATGACTTTGATGTTGAGCGTTTGGTGAAATTCGGAAGTAGAGGACCCCAAACTTAATACTACTTTGATATAATAAATATAACTGAAAAAAAATTTGAGATTTGAGACTAAAATGTAAAAAAAAGGGATGAAAAAGTAATTTTCCATAGGTTCGGGACGAATTCAGGTTCGGAGGACTAAAAGTGATACTTCGAAGCTAATGTCAGGACCCTTTTAGTCGTTTTTGAAGTACATGATCATATGTCAAAAAAGCGTGATACCATAGGACTTATTTTGTACTTTTTCCTTTAGATTTTTAGGTTTAGGAGGATTATATAATCCTAGTAGCTTTAGTTTTGGATCGAATATCATATTCTCTTATCTTTCATTCATCATATTTTCATTTCGTAGATTAGGTTTTATTTTATCATAAGGATTAGTCGATTTGAGGAAAGAATCCATGGTTGTGAGGATCTTGTTTATTCAATTGTATTCATTTTAGTACTCGCTTATTGCTTGTTCTTAATATTTTTCTTGAATGATTTGTGGTCGTGAGTTTATTTTAAAACTCACATGCCATCGATTTATAATTAGCGGTCGCAGTTAGGAATTAAACTAGGAGCAAAGTTAATTTAGTGAGGAACGATCGTTACCAAACTAATTAACTAAGAATAAGCAAGGCTAGTTTGTACATATCAAGATTTTGAGTATAATCGCTAAGAGTAGGAACATATGTTCTAAATGTTATTGCCTTCTAGATTAGAAATCGGTTGATATTCTATTTGTTAGGTGACAAACAACTAGTTAGGTTATCGTTTGGCTAGTTGATTATAGGATGTTAGTGGTCTTGTTGCGGTTGCAGGAGATTTACCCCTATTTGCTAAATGAATCAGATTATCCTTATGATCCAGTGATCGACCATGTGGTATTCCGACCTTGAATCTACCGTTTGTTTCTCATTGTTTTTGCATACATTTATTTTCCTTTTCTTAGTTTAATTTACTTTCAATCATTCACAAAACCTCTCCCATTTTACTCTCTTTGTTTAGTTTGTTAAATTAATAAATTATCGTTCTTTCGTGGATCTGACTCGGTATCATCCCTGTTTACTGCAAGTTTGTGAGCTGTGAAATATCGGTTCATAGGGCTTTGACACGCTCGTCATAGGCAAATATTTTGCCAAAAACTCGATAAAATTATCATGACTTGTTAGATAAACCAATCCGCTCGATTTTTTAGATAGGCTAGATGAATAATTTGACCAACTCATGAAAAAAATTCATGAGTGTTAAGACACAAATTTTTTTGTGAATTAGTCGTCCTGAGTAATTTTGTCGTAATATGGTTTAAGTAAAAAAAAAATTAGGATGCTATGTACACACCAATTTGATAATTTAAAAAAATAACACCAAATTGATAATAAATATTGAATAACACCTTTTTGAAAGAAAAAACCCAAAATGGATGGGCTCGTGATGCAATAATATTAATCTATTTTTACGTGATTTAATCAAATAATTAATAGAGATAAGAAACGACATACCTAGCTAGTACGCCTAGTCGTACTTTTAGGAAAAAACAAAACATGAAAAATATAAACGTTTAATTAGAAAATCATAGGGTGCGTTTGGTACTAAGGCTTGGACAGGACTGGACAAAGTTTTTTGTCCAAACCTATGTTTGGCACAAGAAATGGACAGGACAAAATTGAATCCTTGTCCAAGCCCACTCCTAATTTCTTGTCCCACCTATTTCCATGAGACAAAATTTTTTGTCCAATGATAGAAATCTCTTATGGCTTGTTTTT
>SOPF01026756.1:108938-137595 GCA_012979155.1 Hypericum perforatum | reverse complement strand
CTTTGCTTGTTGTCATAGCCAAATCTTCCTCTACCTCTCCCCCTTGAAGCTTGCCATCTTCCTCTTCCTCTACCATACCTTCCACCTCTAAAGGATTCATCCTTCTTAGAAACATTGCTCGACGAACCTTGTCCATGACTCTTGGAGTCAAAAATCAGCTTTGATTTCAAGGCACTCTCAACTGATTTTTCTAAGTGTCTCTCCAATCTTTGTTCATAAGCCTTCAAAGAACCAATCAACTCTTGTACTCCCAAGGTTGACATATCTTTAGTTTCTTCGATCACAGCAACAATATGATCAAACTTTTCGGTAACACTAATCAACAACTTCTCTACAATTCTCTTATCAGTGAACTCTTCACCATAGGTCTTCATTTCATTCACCACATCAATAAATCTAGTAAAAAACTCATCAATCTTCTCATTTTCTTTCATTTTCATATTCTCAAACTCTCTTCTCCAAGATTAAAGTTTGACAGCTTTTACCTTTTCATCACATTGGTACTCCTTTTGTAAGATTTCCCAAGCTTCCTTCGCCTTCGTTGCTCTCATAATCCGGGGAAAGATCACATCAGAAATTCCCCTTTGAATCATCCCAAGGACAACTGCATCAAGAGTCTTCTTCTCCTTGAGTTCTCTTAGTTGAGCTACCGTCATCTCGACATCATCTTCTGGCTTATCGTACCCCTCTTCTACCATCTCTAGCACTGGAAGTGACCCAAACAAAGTCTTCATCTTCATTCTCCAAAAATCATACTTTTCCCCTTGAAAAAGAGGAACTTGAACTGAGCTCAAACTTATAACCTTGTTGCTTGCCATTTTATATCTTCAACCCACTCTTTTCTTCACTTTTTAGCTCCATGTGATGCTCTAAAACCTTCAGCTCTGATACCAGAATGTTGGCAAGCTAAACATCTATCTCATACACATTCTAATACATGAACAAGATGAGTTTTTGGGTGGTAAAGGTTACTGCAATTTTTTCAGCAGAAAACAGAGTACAAGGGGGGTTTTATTACATTTGCATGTCTCTTCGGCATACACACACCCATGCCTTTTTTGGCATGCCCACTCCCTTTTTAAAAAGGCACACCCACGTTTACACACCAACCAACTACCACACAAGTCACTTAACATACTAATTAATAAACTAATAACCAAAAGCAGTACATTAGTTAACAAAATTCCTATAGCAACATGATTCTAAAGCATAAGTCCATGATCAAGGACAACGAGAATCGAAGTCCGTGGAGTTGCCATTTCACGAGATTATCAACCCGCAATAACTAATGTATTCATATAAACACGATTCGACCAACTTCACAAAGCACTTGTTCAACTCCTCACTCAGCTTGGCATCTTCCTTCATTTCCTCACCACCCTCATCAGACAAAGAAAAGAACCCAGTTGGGTTTAAGGCAATTCAACAAAGGAAGTAAAAGAATAAAGGCAAAGACCTTAGAAACAAGCACATGCAAACAATGACAAATACTTTTTTAAATTGCATGTAGAATAAATGGGACTGTTTTGTAATTTTTTAAATTATTAAATAGATAATAAAGAGTAACAAATATTTAGATCAAATTTCGAGAGAATTGTACGTTAGTTATTTCGAGAGTAACAAATATTTAGATCAAATATCACTTGGACTAAAAGAGACAAATCACTACCAAGAGACGAAAAATATTTTTTGGATCCAAAAAATGAAAAAAAAACTCTCTGGTGTGACCTGTGTACAAACACGCATGATTTTAGGCGGTTTAAAACCTACTCGTTTGGGGGTTGGGGGGTGATGTTTAATTCATTAATTACTAACAATTGGAGGAGTTTAATTCAATAATTATCGATGGGGATTATTTTAATTCATTATCGACTATGGGGCTGTGGTGTTGAATTCATTAATTATCGACAATGATGAGTTAATTAATTACTCACAATGGGGGTTTTTGTTTTAATTCATTAATAACCCAACTCTTGGTAAATCGCTACAAAATCCGTCTATTTGTTTAGACTAGTTAAAAATTCGTTTCTTGCTCGGATTGGACAGACTGAACACTATTTTGGGAAATTTTATTTTTTGGCTACTACAATCGTAATTTTTGGTAAACATTAACATTAATTTGAAAAAAAAACCCTCTACACCAAGTCAAGAACAAACTATTGATGTGCTTACAAAATCCTTGACACAACTTTGTTAGAGAAGCATAAGTAAATTGGGTGTTTGAGATATCTACATTCCAACTTGAAGGAAAATGTTGAAGATGGTGCATTTGTCCTCTGTCCCCCTTGTGTGCAAAGATTACCCTGGCAAATTTTTCTCTGTGATCTTTGTTTCATGATCCCGAATGGTTTTGAATACCGACCCGGAGGTCGACCTGGAATTGTGTCCATATTCTGGGTCAACCGGTCGGATCAGCCGTATTAACCGGCTTATTTTAGTATAATTTATTAAAATATATAGGTAAATATGTTATTTTGATATAAAAAATAATATATATATACAAAATTCCGGTCGAACTGCCTGGTTCAACTGGATTTTGGCAAAAAAACCCAGAAAAAGCAAAAATATTCCAGTTGAACCAAAAGTCGGTTTTTAGCCTAATACCGACCTGGTCATGTGCCTGAAATGCGGTCCGACCGGTCGGACCACCAGTCGCACCACGTATTTAAAAACCCTGGTTTTAATTCGACAATGGGGACTGTGGTGTTTAATTCATTAATTACCGACAAGGGGGGGTTGGGTTAGTTAATTAATTACTAACAAGGGGGTATTTTTTTTAATTCATTAATTACCAAGAGACAGATGTTTAGCCCATCTAAATTTATAGACGGGTTAAAAACTTATGTCTTGGTAAACGGATAAAAAATCTGTCTATTCATTTGGACGGGTTAAAAACTCATTTCTCGCCTGGATCGGATAGAGTGGACAATATTTTGGGAATTTTATTTTTTGGCTACTACAATTGTAATTTTTGGTGAAGATTAACATCAATTTGAAAAAGAAAACCCCTATCGCCAAGTCAAGAACAAATTATTGATGTGCTTACAAAATCCTTGACACAACCTTGTTCGAGAAACATCTAAACAAATTGGGTGTTCGAGCTACATTCCAACTTGAGGGAGAGTGTTAAATTATATGCTTTTGGAATACACTTGAATCCCTTACTAGGGTTTCTCTCTCCCTCTCTAGGGTTTTCTCTTGTTAGGGTTTGAATCCGTCAATTCAATACCCTAGCAATTCCATTGATTTTTCAACATTAATTGCAATCAAGTGGGTCATTATTGTCTGGGCATTCACGATGCCTTTATCTTTGTGGAAGTTCTTTAAGAGATCGAGTTGGATTGGCTTAACATCAGTGACTACAACTTTAAGGTACTTTTACGTAACTCAAAGCGAAGCGACAAATCTGCATGAACATGGAAGAAGGGTCTCAGCAATACGGCACAATATCTAGAAATCAGAGAGATGATACGCCAATACTGGAGCTCCCAATAGACCTATCAGGACACGACGATGATGAAGGTGATCTAAATATAGTAGGGACGGTTTGGTCGGAGAAGAACATTAATGCGCAAGCCTTCCTAAATATGAGGCGCAGCTTATGGAGGCCGAGGAAAGGTATGGAGGCATCGGAGATAGGGGGAAATCGATATCTTTTCACTTTCAAAGATAACAGGGACGTCCAAAAGGTGCTCTTAGGTCAACCCTAGAATTTCGAAAGATGTGTTGTATTGCTCGCGATCATCCCAAGATCCGTGCAACCTTCTATGGTACCGCTATTCCGTATACCATTCTGGGTACATGTATATGATCTACCCCTGGGAGGCTATGACATAGCAGTCGCGCAGGCTATCGGAGGGATACTTGGTGAATTTATTGCTATGGATGAAGATAAAGAACTTCGCGGAATCTATATGCGCGTTAGGGTGAACATTGATGTGAGGAATGCTTTAATCGGAATGAAGACTGTCAGATTCAAGAATGGTGAGGCGATGGAGATAAAGTTCAAGTACGAACGTCTTCAATCATTTTGATACCACTGTGGAGCGCTTGAGCATATAGAGAGAGACTGTGAGCTGGCTGAAGACATCAGAATGGGTCCACTGCAACCATCTCGATATGGAAATTGGTTGAGAGCTCCTCCTTGAAAACCTGTTCAGGTCAAAGACGAAGGTATTAAAAAAAGAAGTATGGTGACGGGAGGACTCCTAAACCACATGCATACGTCGGAATCTCACTTCACAAAAACGGCACCTATCTTATATGAGGACAGAACAATGGAACTGGTAGAATCCTCCCTTCAAAGGGTGAATATAGAACCGACAGGGATCAGGGCACCAAATGGAGAAGAAATTGCTGGTCAGGATCGAGAAGCTCATACAGGTGGTAAAGGGCTCTATATTCCTCCTCATCTTCGTGGAGAACTTGGTTTGAGAAGGGGTATATCACACCAGACGGATACCTACTCTGGAGGATTCACTATACCGAGGCAATTATAACCCTTCTTTGAGTGGGGAAGGGGAGCACGGGAAGGAAAAATGTCAGAAGACCGAAGGGGAAACACCTTGATTCAGATGGATGGTTGTGGCGTAGAGAATGGATCAGAAGGGACTGATGCTGAACAGCTAGAGGTGGTAATAGAAGGTCCAGGTCTAGCAACTGAGGAGCACTATATGAAGAAAAAGTGATTGGGAAGAAATTGATGCCGAACAACTGGAGATGGCCGTAGCAGTCCCAGGTCTAGCAACTGAGGAGCATTACATGAAGATTGGGACAAGTATAGAGATGGCAATGGGAACAAGCGAGCTTGATTTACGATATTGGAAGCGTAGGGCAAGAGCGGTAGGGCAGGTGGATGTGTGCATGGAGAGGATCACAGGAGCCATTATTGGCAGAAAAAGGAAGAATTCTGAGTTGAGCCCTGAGATACTTCGTGTTAGCAAGAGGCATGCCTCTGCTTCAGTTGTCACCTCAACAGCTCAAGATAAGGCAGAGGTCGCAAGGCGACCCTGCCAGTCGCCATGAATCATCTATGTTGGAACTGCCGCGGTCTGGGGACTCCGCAGGCAGTTCAGGAGCTATGCAGGCTGATAAGAGCCTGTAGTCCCCAATTTGTGTTTTTAAGCGAGACAAAGCTTAAAAGCACAGAAGCAGAGAGGATACATTGGAGGATGGGATTGGAATGTAGAGTTGCAGTTGACTGTACAGGGATGGGATGCTCACGAAGTGGAGGCCTGATGCTTGCCTAGAGAAGATCTTTAAATATTGAACTCTTATCATTTTCTCTCCATCATATAGATATTATTATTAAAGAGTCGAAGCAATGGCGGTTCACGAGATTTTATGGGTGGCTGAAGGAGCCATCTAAACACTTGTCGTGGGACCTTCTTTGCCAACTTTGACCCCACTCAAATCTCCCCTGGCTTTGTGCTGGAGACTTTAACGAAATTCTTTTTATGGCAGAAAAGCGAGGTGGACGGGTTATACCGATAGTACGCATGGATAGGTTCTAGACTGCTATTGACGAATGTGGCTTCCAAGAAATCCAGCAAGGCGGGGTGGAATTTACATGGTACAATGGTCAGGAAGGTGAAAATTCCGTGGAATGTAAGCTTGATAGGTGCTTTGCAACAGAGGCTTGGTTAGATATGTTTCCAGCTACAAAAGCCGAAGCTCTAAGCCGCATAGGCTCTGATCATTGTCTGATTATCTGTAGAATTCGACGAATGGAATTGGGTAAAAAGGGAAAACGCTTCCGCTTTGAGACTATATGGATGAGGCATGGCGAACTGCAGAAATAGGTTGAAGAAAGTTGGCATTCGATCGAGTCAGGGGTTAGTATTTCGGAACGAATAAAAGTGTGCTCGGATAGATTATCAAAATGGGAAGGGTCTACATTCGGCAATGTGAGGAGGCGTCTCCGCAATTTGGAAAGAGAAGTGTCTGAGCTACAAAACTCTCCTCCAACTAATGTGATCAAATCCCGGATTAGAGATGTGCTTGGAGAAAGGGACGAATTACTTAATAGGGAAGAACTCATGTGGGAACAAAGGTCGAGAGTGGATTGGCTCAAGGAAGGAGATTGCAATACTAAGTTCTTCCATCTCCGTGCTAGGGTCCGACAACACCGAAATATGATCACGGAAATTACAATGCACAATGGTAAAGTGATACACGGTGAAGACCAACTGATGAACGAATTCCATGAATTTTATATTACTCTTTTTACTACTATGGCATACACACAGGAGGAGGTTATAACGAACAAAGTTGGTTGCCGAGTTACTACAGCCATGAATGTGGATTTTGGGAAATCGTATGATAAAGAGGAGGTGAAGAGAGCTCTTGATCAAATGTTTCCAACAAAGGCACCGGGACCTGATGGCCTCCTGCCAATATTTTATCAAAAGCTCTGGCCCACAGTTGGTCATGAAGTTGTCCGAGCAGTACTTTCAGTACTTAATGATGGAGAGGACCCTTCTACGCTGAATCATACCATTATAGCGCTTATCCCAAAAACCCAATGCCCAAGGACATGTTCGGAGTACAGACCGATTAGCCTTTGTAACATAATTATGAAAGTGATTACGAAGACAATAGCTAATAGACTGAAACCCCATCTAGATAAGATTATTCACCTGAACCAAGGGGCGTTTGTCCCAGGGCAACCTATAACAGACGTGGCATTACTGGGTTTCGAGGCTTTTCACTACCTAAAATAGAAGACAGGAGGGCGCAAGGGATCCTGTGCACTTAAACTAGATATGGTAAAGGCCTATGATAGAGTGGAGTGGTCCTACTTGGAAAAAATTATGCTGGCTATGGGTTTCTCAAGTCAAGTAGTTGCACTTATTATGCGATGTGTTCGGACAGTAAAGTACTCAGTTCAAGTCAATGGCAGACTCACAAACTATTTTATGCCAAGTCGAGGATTACGACAGGGAGATCCGCTTTCTCCATATCTTTTTTTACTATGTGCGAAGGGACTTGGTGCATTGCTTGCGGATGCTATACGAACCAAAAATATCCATGGTATAAAAATTGTGCAAAGTGCGCCCACTCTCTCTCACTTATTCTTTGCGATGACTCCTTAATTTTTGCAAGGGCCACTGACACTGAACTACGACATCTGATGAGTATTCTGGATATATATGCTGGAGCATTGGGACAAAAGGTCAACTTACAGAAGAGTGCCATTTCATTCAGCCGGAATATTGGAGAAAATGAAATATAGAGGTTAAGACCTCTAGTTGGTATGCAAGGTGGGCAGGTAGACGACAAGTATCTCGGCCTTCCCACTATCATCGGGCAATCCAAGAAGATGGTATTTGCCAAACTTGAAGACCAAATTCGGGAGAGAGTTAGTCAGTGGCAGACTAGGTTCTTGTCTCAGTCAGGCAGAGAGGTACTAATAAAGGCAGTCCTTCAATCAATACCAACATATGTGATGAGCTGTTTTCTTTTGCCGTCAGTTACGTGTAGTAGAATTGAGAAACTTTTATGTGATTTCTACTGGGGGACAACTGATGAACGCAAGAAAATGCACTGGAGAAGCTGGGACAAGATGTGTAGGCCGAAGTAGGAAGGGGGCCTAGGTTTTCGGAGACTAGAAAATTTCAATAAAGCAATGCTAGCAAAGCAAGTATGGCATTTGCTCACGGTCCCAGACTCATTGACAGCCAGAATCTTGAGGAGCAAATATTTTCCACGTCTAAGCCTACTAGACGTTAGTCTTGGCACGGGATGCAGCTACTCTTGGCATAACATTTACTCTGGCATTCCACTATTAAGGACGGGTATCGGTTGGCGAGTGGGTGTTGGCAATCAAATACGTATATGGGAGGATAGTTGGATATCGAATTCATAAACTGGCATTCCAAAGTATTTACATCCAGGGATGGACTGTTATCAATGGGTCTCGGAACTAATAACCGAGGATGGTACAGGTTGGAACGACCAGATTCTAGACACCATGTTTGACGCGGAAGATAGTGGTCATATTCGGCAGATAATTTTGAGTGCAAGGAACCCAGCAGATGTGATAAGGTGGCGTCTTTCGGCTGATGGCGAGTACATGGTCCAGAGAGGGTACAGACTTGATTTCGAAAACTAGTGGAGTGCGATACATGAAGACAGTGTCGCTGACATAGACAAGAGGCTTTGGAACACTTGTTGGAACTTGGAATGTCCGCCTCGCATTAAAACAACAATTTGGCGAATTCTTGACAACAATTTACCTGTGAGAAAAAATCTAATTCGGCGAGGCATGGATATAGACGACCGTTGTTTTTGGATGTGGCATGGAATCGAAAAAGGTGGTACACTTGATGTTTCAATGTGCATGGTCATGTTCAGTATGGCATGAAGTTGGTGTGGATCTTAGTCAGACAAATATTCACACAATAAAGGAGGGACTTTCTTTTTTATTTGATACAAGCGATCATTTGGAGAGAAGCAGGCGGGCTACGTGCCTTTGGTCACTATGGAAACTGCGAAATTTGATTGTCTTCCAACCGGAGGTAAGTACCAAAAGGCAACAAGTTCTCGCGGATGGTTTTTGACTTTGGCAGGAATTTGCGGATGTGCAGGCTTCAACGAATATAGGAAGGCAATCTGAAATTGAAGTGCACTGGCAACCACCTAATGCAGGCTGGTTTAAAGTAAATGTAGATGCAGGAACCTCATCTGCAAGAGGTGGGTAGGTCGGTCTAGTGGTGAGAGATGACGAAGGGAAATTCATTATGGCAACAACGCGGATCTTCCCCAATATGCATCATCCTACGTTACTGAAAGGAAAGGCGGTATTTATGGGCCTAGAGTTGGCAGTTACAATGGGACTTGAGAGGGTTGAGGTAGAATCGGATTGCCTTCCAATCATGCAACAAATCTATAAGGATTTATCTGACAGAATTGACCTAGCAATGATACTTGATGATTGCAAAAGCCTCCTCGACAGCTTCCAACAGGTTCGCATAGTCTATACTCGTAGGGAGGTTAACCAAGCCTCGCATGAGATGACAAAGGTGACAATTCCCGTGGACCGTGAATTATTGATGTTTTCCTGGCCTCCAGTCTACTTACAGGATATTCTTGTTAGAGAGGGATCGACTAGTGGGGAGTCGTAGCTTGTAATAGGACAATGGGGGGAAATTGTTTTATGCAATATACCTTTCGCTTATGCAGTGCTATCGCTGGTACTCTTTTTCCTATTTCCGGTTTTTTCCCGAAGCGGCGGGTTTTTCTGGAATAGATTTTTTAGTGAGACCAACAGTTGTAACCCCGTCTTTTCGAGGAGAAAGGTGTATGGTATCTACATGTCTTATACTTCGGAGTCTGAGATTGGTGCTTGTATTTTTTTGATCTTATGATGAATGAAATATTCTTCTTCCGCAAAAAAAAAAAAAATTGAGGGAGAGTGTTGAAGATGGAGCATTTGTCCTGTGTCCCCCTTGTGTGCAAAAGATTACCATGGCAAATTTTTCTTTGTGATCTTTGTTCCATGATCTATAATAGGTAGAAGATCAATAGTTCCTTTTGGCCATTACCTCTGCAACGATTATTTAATATAGAAAACTCGTCAAACTACTAATAACGGCCAATTCTTTGATCACAATTAGTTCCACATAATTAGATATCGTTGTATATAAATAATTGTAATCTGCAATGTATCACCAAGATTTGATTCTCAATAATCAAAGTTTTTTCACATTTTCATGTAGCTAATCAAGGTTATAATTTTTAAGTAAAATTTTATATATCTAAAATATTTAGCAAAAATAGTGCGCCTAAATATCAAAATGGCTATTATCTTTTTTGTCTCATATGATCCCGTCGTTAAATTATTGATTGATCTGAGGAAGTCCGACAATTTCCTCTTTCATGAGATAAACAATTTTCCTACTAAAAATTCCGCAATGGCATTTTTCTCCTCCGTGTGATTTCCACAAACGAGTTGTTAGGTGCAACTGCCCTCACAATTGTTGGTGTTGTGCAAATAACATAATACCTGATCAAATTGGATTAGGCGGGGATAAAAAATTTGTCCCTAAATAGGGACAAGCATGTGGACCATTAGATCAGAATATACCCAAAAATATTCTGATCTAATGACTATTAATCACAAGGACATTTTTGACTTTTACCCAAACTTAAAAACTCCAGCATTTAATAGCGTCCTTCTATTTAGGATAATTATCATTAATTATCCCATTTTTTAAAAAATCAGCATTTAATAGCTTCCTCATTAAATATCTCGTTCTTTTAGGAAAATTTAAAATTTAAACTCATAATTTATGATAATTAATTACACCAAAATTTTCATCTTCTACGCTTTATATTCATCCATTCTCTCTCAACTTTTTTCCTTATTAATATATAATTAATTACGCTGGTTTGAGTGGTTGGTTTACTGGTTTGAGTGGTTGGTTTGTTGGTTTGATTTGCTGCTTTGATAGTTTGCTTGTATGTATCTGTTGGTTTGAGTGGCTAGTTTGCAAGTTTGATTAGATGCATTAATGGTTTGTTGCTTTGCTTCTCTTGTTTGTTGGTTTGCTTAGATAATTTGCTGGTTTACTTCGTTGGTTTGTTGGTTTGCTTCGCTGGTTTACCAGTTCGAATGGCTAATTTGCTGGTTTGCTTAACTACTTTACTGGTTTGCTGGTTTGAGTGGCTAGTTTGCTGGTTTACTTCGCTAGTTTGTTGGTTTACTTCGCTGGTTAGTTGGTTTACTTCGCTGGTTTGTTGGTTTGCTTCACTGGTTTGCTGGTTTGCTTCGCTGGTTTGTTAGTTTATTAGGCTGGTTTAAAAGTATGGACGAGAGGATGAAAATTATTTTGAATAGAACTAATGACGGTTAGTATTACGATTTTAAGTTAAAAAATGTATTTAATGCAGAGAGAAAATAAATAATTAATGAGAGAGGCAAATTAGTAAGTGGTTATAATTTTAAATCTTAATTAGGTGAGTGAGTCAGACATTTAATAGAGAGAGAAAACAACCAAATTAGTAGATTGATAGTTTGACTAAATTAACCTGTGTCCCTAGATAGGGATGTCCCCATGGTATGTGATAGACCGGGGGATTCTTTAAAAGCTGCACCGTCACTGATGGGCTAGAATGGTATTGGTAATTTATAAAGACAATCTGTTATGGGCCAAAATTGTTTTCGTCATCCAGAACCAATGAAGTAATTTCGTTCTGACTCTGGCCCATTTCCTTACAAGTAATAATTTTGGTCCTCTTCTTTGGGCCTGGACTTTCTCCTGATATTAGTGAACCTTTTTCTTTGCGGAAATATCAATGTACGCACTGCGCGAAGTGATTTTTTTTTTTTTTGGAAAAGCAGAGGAAACTTTCGAAATATTTACTCGAGTTATAAATTGACATTTTTTTAAATTTATTTTGGTATATAGGTTCAGATTTGTTGGCTCATACATGTTTCCATTCCGCGACCTACATCGTTTTGAATAGAACATCCGATGAAGGATTGTCCAAATTGATCATCGGGTAATTTTTTATATTAAAAAAATATCATTTTCATAGATATTTAATTGTGTAATCGATAAATTTCGTATAATTTTTTGCAGAATAAATTTTTTGTTTATTTAAATGGGTAACGAAATATCTTGAAATAAATCATCAACTTACATAACAGAAAGAAAATATATTAATAGGCTCAACTTAAAGGGAAAGGAATTGGCGCTAGAAGATAAGCGCTAGAACATAAGCGGAGGGCATTTTTGACTTTGAAAAAAGACAGATAAGATTATGAGAAAAGAAAAGGAAGAAGAAGAAAGAAGAAAGAAAGAGAGCTCAGAGACCTGACGCGCCTCGATGAACCTCTCTGATGAGGACGATCTCGACAATGGCAACTCGGAGATTCTCCTTCCATAGATTTCGAAACTGAAACTCTACCGGGATTATCAGATTACTTGTATCATTGATTGAAAACTTCATCGGAATTCTGGGACCATTGCTTAGATGTCGCTGTTCTCTTCATGACTTTGTCGATAATAGATTTACGGTTTGTCGATAAATGAGTGGTTAATATTGTTGATAGTTTGCACATATGATTCAATGGTTTATACAGTTTATTCGAAAAAAATTTGATTTATAATCAATAATTTTCCTATTTATTCAACGGTTCCTAGCTCGTTTTCTCTATGATGATGAAGTATTGATAAGATTTACTCAATAGTTTGGTTTATTTGATTCACTCATTTTATCTAATTAATACAATATTTTGATATGATTTATTAAATGGGCATGTCTAATTTTAATGATTTAATCTGTTCGATTCGATGATTTGGTCTATTCGATTCAATGGTTTGGTATGTTCGGTTCAATAGTTTGGTCTGTTTTATTCAATAGTTTGGTATGTTTGATTCAATGATTTGATTTATTTGATTCAATGGTTTGATATATTTTATTCAATAATTTTGTTTGTTTAATTCAATAGCTTGTATGCTTGATTCAATTATTCGGTCTGTTTTATTCAATAGTTTTTTCTATTTTATTCAATAGTTTGGTCTGTTCGATGAAAAATATCTAATAAATAACAAAAAATTATCAAATTAATTATTTAACACGGTATACTATTGAATATAAATGAGCAAACCATCGAATATAACTAGACTAACTATTTGATATAACTAGGTAAACCACTGAATATAATTAATAATTTGATATAACCGGACAAACTATTAAATATGACTCACAAACTATTGAATATAACTGGGTAAATCATCGAATAATCTGGACAAATTATCAAAAAATTGCCGGACTTTGGACGCTGGAGTTTGGACATCAGCACGACTGCGAGGATGCCGAGGTGGGTGGAGTTCTGGAGCGATGCTGTCGTAGACCAACGAAGGAAAAACTTGCTAGAACCATCGTCGGAATCGTCCTTGCCTGTAAAAACTACATTACCATACTGTAAGATGTGATACAGTAAAACTACATCACCATACTATATACCAAATCTGAACCCAACTTAAAAAGATATTTTTATTACCTTACGAAACTTGCGCCAACAGCAATTGGATACTTTATCAGCTCAAGTTGTACTAAATTTATACGATTTAAATATTTAGGAGCATCGCCATCGGTATAATTTCAATTTTAATAAAGTGAACCATCGATATGGTATAATTTTTTTTAAAATAAAAGGAACCATCCCTGCAATTTCAGAAGATTAAATTTACTCAACCCTTTTCTAACGTCATGTATGACCTATTCGCCAATAATTTTAATTAAAATATTTCTTTCAGATCTATAACGTAATACTTCATTTTCTGGTAGTGAAGGTGATTTTTCATGAGGTCAACGCCTCGGGAAAGAACTATGCCAATTCATTTATTAGTATCGTGTATTAGACACTATAGCCAGCCATAAATATGTTTTCCGTTCCTACCAAAAAAAAATATGTTTTCCGTTTAATGAAGTTTGTGATTTTTAAATAATAGGATAAGTTCAAGTCCTTGAAATTGGATTCTATGGGGACTTTATAGAGGGTGTCCCCATATGGGGACTAGCGTCTTGATCGTTAGATCGAGTTTAATTGTAAATTTATGGGATCTCACGGTTTAAAATATTCAAGGATAATATAGTCTTTTACCAAAATTGAAAAAGGTGGGTAGTTAATGTCTCCCTTAATTGTAGCCCAATTATCATAAATAATTGCTACTTTTTAGGAATTTAAAATTTAAACAATTAATTTGTTACATAGAATTGATTACTAAAATTTAAAAAATACTTCTACCTTTTCAGACTCCTTTCGTGTTCTCCATAATCAACCTTTACCCATAGGAACCGATTTTTTTTTAATTTTCTTCCTCCCGCCACCAAAATTCGATATCCACTCCTAACCCTAACCTTTCCGTCACCTCCCGCCACCAAAATCAGTAAACCAATAAACCAGTAAATCAATAAACCAACAAATTAGTAAATCAATAAACCAGTAAATAATAAATCAATAAATCAGTAACTAATAAACCAGTAAATTAATAAACCAGTAAACCAGTAAACTAATAAGTAAACCAGTAAACTAATAAGTAAACCAATAAATCAATAAATCAGTAAACTAATAAATCAGTAAATCAATAAATCAGTAAATGATAAATTAGTAAATCAATAAATTAGTAACCAATAAACCAATAAATCAGTAAATCAAGAAACCAGTAAATCAGTAAATCAATAAAACAGTAAATGATAAATCAGTAAATCAATAAATTAGTAACCAATAAAACAGTAAATCAATAAACCAGTAAATCAATAAATCAATAAATCAGTAAATCAATAAACCAGTAAACCAGTAAATCAATGAGAGTTTATCAAATCACCCTTTTTTATTAATTCCCTTCCTTTAGTCCCCATATGAGGACTAATAACTAGTCCCCACCAAATCCACTCCCTCTGGTTTTTTGGAAAGACGTCTGCAATATGATCCAAACGCTTTTTTTGTTCGATTATGATTTACATAAGGAACGTAAAATTAAACAACGTTTTCTATCTTTTGCATTTTTTTCTTTATATCTTTTGCATTTTCAAAGACAAACAGTTTCGCCAACTACAAATATAAATATCCTATTTATGAATGTGTGAATAATTTACTACCACCTATGTATGGTATCGGGCTATTGACTATCAAGCTTTGCCAAGGACTTTGGGTATCATATATCCCTTGTGGCTGCGCTTTGTGCACTAGTGTTGGACTTGACCTGAACTCAGAACATATGTATCCGCACATGATTTTTTAGGGCAACTTTTCCTTGACTCTATTTTATGTGATCTGAGATGTGACGCACGACCAACGGTTATCCAATCTCATCAACCGTGCGAAGGAGCTCCTCATCCGGGATTAGGAGACACCTAAAATACATGGAGAGAATAAAATTGTGTAAATGATACTATATCGAATATCGAAATATGTTGTTACAGCATGTTATGATTATGTCATGTCAAACAATCCGTTCTTGTTTTGCTTAAATGTGTATCCAATGAATCAAAGAGAGTTTAGCTTTTTATGTTGCACGCTTGTTATGTTGCAATCGAAATATGTTATAACACGTTTTATGATTCTGTCATGTCGACAATATTGTTTAAATATGTATCTATATGATTCAAAGAGAGTTAACTTGGTATGTTGCAGGTTTGCTATGTTGCAATCAAATCAGTGTATCAATATGTGATTAATAAAAACTAGTGTCTCATTACTGCTATATTTCTTGGAAAAAACTGGCTATATTTTTTATTCAACCTTTTACCATTAGGGGGCCCAAAGAAATTGTCTAGCGTTCTCCGACCTATGAATCCCAGTGAGTCAGGGGCATAGCCAAAAGAAAATTTTCAATGGGGTCAATATATAAAATATATAATTTTTTTTAGTATATAATTATAATTTATAAGTTAATTAATTTTTTAATGGAATCAATTTTTTATTTTTAATGGGTGCATATACTAAATTATATATTAATTTACCAAATAAATAAAAAATTAAGTGGAGTCAATTGAACCCACTAACTAAGATGTATCTACGCCTGTGCCAATGAGATAATTCTATCGAAGTTAAATGAAAGTCGTACTAATTAACTACCAAAATTGTTAAAAAAAAAAATAACATGAACAACATTGAAATTGTGCAACTCGTGTAACCTTATTGCAACGATTAATTAAAAGAAAAATATCAAATACAAGGGAAAAGACCAAGAAATCACGGAAGTCATTACCTTTTAAGAAAATAACCGAAGTCATATGGAAAATTCTTACTTTAGTAGTTCACATTCAAAATCGTACGCTGGGTGCTCTTGAGAAGAGAATAATTAACAAATAGGACCTAAACTCTTCCGTAAATAAAGTCTTGATTATAATATAGTTCAGTGAGACAAATGCACTCACCATTAAGACTCGCCACTCCGTAGGGTGACAAAAGTGTCCCAATTTCCACGTTTTCACTTTTCTTCTTTTCTTAGTTATAGCTAAAATAAAGGGGAAACTCGTCCAATGTCGACTGATCTCCAATGGCAACTTGCCTCCCGTGAAGGTAAAGCTCCATAATATGGGGTAGGTGTGATGATTCATTAATTTTGTGTGCTCAGACAAATTAATTTAATACTTTTAATATAGAGTCTTAACTATTCCATCGTAAATCATTGAATGACTAAACTAAATTCAATTGCATTGAATCCTAGAACAATCAATTTAAGCCGTCGAAAGTAATTATATTGGACTGAAGCGACGAACTGACCTAAATCAGCCACCAAAGATGACTTTTGCTCAATCATGTCATATGAAGAAATGGTCCTGCCACCATTGAAAGATTATATATAACTCAAATCTAATCTAAGTTAGTTTACTTATTTATTATCTGGATCGATATTAATTTTATGACATTTGGTTTAATGTAACAATTAGTTTACTTATTTATTGTCTGGATCGATATGCATTTTATGACACTTGGTTGGATGTAACAATTAGTTTACTTATTTATTGTCTGGATCGATATTCATTTTATGCCATTTTGTTGGATGTAACAATCTGATTATAAAAAAAGGGTGTAGCAATCAGCATGGAGCATGCGACAATTTGTTTCACTAAAATACAAGAATTACATAATTTGAATGTCACGTTCGTAACATCGGAATTCGTTAAAATCTTACCACGGTAAAATCCCATAATAAACTCACGGCAAGAATAAAAGTATCCGAACTTTTAGCATAAGTTCAATTTAACACCTCAATACCACCTCGTGTAACTTGAAGCTTGTAGCGGAAAAGCAGCCAATTTAGTGAGGAGGCCTCACTTTCTCAGGAATTTGGCGGATATCTTTAAATTATCGATAGCGGAATACTAACAAGCTTCTCTAATTGTAGTTTTGTAATTGCATAACAACATCATCTTATTGGCCAATAATAAATCCCTGCTATTCAGTCATTTTAACAATAAGCTGTAAATTATCCTGATGTTAACTAGGAGAACTAATCTGAGTACAATTCTAATATGGACACAACGAATAGCAATATAACTTTGTACACAAATTTTCTAGACATTTTTGGAAATCTTCTACCAACTACATTTCAAATATTGTATTTGAACTGTTGCCGACGAGAAACCTACCTAATAAGGACCCCTCCGATGGTTAAGTCAGCAATATGAATTATTTATATTAAATGTAACTTTAACGATTGACACTTATTAGGGAATCAAGTCTGAATATTCATCACTTACCAGGGTCAAATGTGTTTTTTAGCAATATGAATCTCGTGGTTTATACAAATAGTTAAGGATACTATTTTTTTTCTTTCTAAAACAATGTAGTTGTTGTCACCCCATTTGAAAGCCATTTGATATATGGATCGAATAATCAGATCTCAATTAAAAAATTGATAAAAATGTACATATTTTTTACGAATGTTACATATCTTTTTACCACATGAATTCAAAAATATAATTAAACCAAATATACCATTGTAATATAAACCATTTATCTTGTCATTTCTTACAATAATTGATCAGCTTCTTCCACGTCTTTTTTTATGTGAACTAAGAATTTCTCGGCTATTTTTGCTATATAAGTAGAGATTTTATTAATAAAAGGGAATACATAATGGAATCAAACATATAAATGGCAAGGTGTGATTTGCCCTCTTAGAAGTCGTGATTTGGGTGAGTCAGTGACATCGAAATACGATCGTATTTGATAAAGTGAATCTATAACTTATCGTTCATTTTATACTCTGCCATATTTGTATATTCATTTTATACTCTACCATATTTGTAAATAGTTATATTGGTCTAATGTAACCAATATTATATATAACCAAGAACTATTATTTTATTTTGATTCAAATTTGTGAAGTGTAACCTAGTATAACTTTACCTTTGCTTGTTTGATTTCATGGTGTAATATTCTTTTATTAATAAAATTTCTATCTATAAAAAAATCAAATTCATAAAGGTTGAATTTTCAGAAGGTATAAAAATCAACCCTATATATTTGATTCAATACAAAGTAAAAGATTATGATTACGATAATTTTTATAGCATTGTATCAATAAAGCTATTCTATTCAATGTTACAGAATAAAAAGAATAATAAACCCGCGGTTGAACGTAGGAAGACATTCATCTCTCGGGGAAGTTGGAATAGCTAAATTCATCTTTAATATTTGGCAAGGAAGAAATAGCGCAAGTAGAAGAGCTAATGGAGACAAAGTTGAAAAAATTAAGAATTTTTTTAGAGTTTAATTCCAAGTTGAATAAGTAAAATGATGGGGAAAAACACTTCCTTTTTCCATCTCCACACACCAGAAATAATTCCGGATTTATTGTTCGTACAACGCTGAATCAATCGGAAGTTCCATGCTATCATCTTCCGTTTCGAATGTATCCTTGGTAACCAATTTTTTTCCTTTATTTCTTGGAATCTTTGGAAGGTAAGACTGGTCGAAAATTTTAAAATATCTGTCCAAAAATATGACTTACTATAGTTAAGTAGAATTAAATAAAGACGGCAGGTCTTCAGCAAACCGCTGTCATATTCATTCCATTAGGATTTGATCCCAGTTAGACAGGACCCGATCAAAGTAAATTCTGCACACTAAGTGTGACCTCAAAAATAACAGAGGCCAAGATCGGGCAATTAAAATGTAAAGAAATATATAAACTATAATACACTTGAACTCACTCTAAAGAACTCAAGACAGCCCATAACTTCTAAAGAAGAGTGCTACAGCCTGTATCCTACCCGGTCAACTTGAACCTCACGTTCTTAAAGCTATGAATCTGAGATGCTCCAAAATTTAAATTTTAAATTTAAATTTTACGAATATAAAAAATATTATTAAAAAAATATTATTAAATTAAGGATGGTGCATATTCCACTAAAAAAGTGGTGTAAAATATATCTTTAAAAAATAGTATTCCACTAAATAAATAATCTTTCCTGATTTTTGGATTTGCTGCTTCGGTCAACCGAAATGCCCATTCTCCTTGTAAACCTACTCCTTACAAACGAATTGAGTAGACCGAACCTAAGTATTAACAAACTCTGGATTGGTTCTATCAAATTAAAATTTTTGTGTTGGAAAAATATACTTAAGTGTCATTATCATTTGCATATCATATAATTTCAAAACTAAAAAATATCTCGAACTTATTTCAATTTTTTATTAGTGACAAGTTTCGATGTCCGATCCATTTTTTTTTCAAATGATATTGTTTTATGGATGACATAGTGTCACATGGTGATGACATTGATTAGTCGTTGATGATGTAATAATAGGTAAATTATCAAATTAGTACAAAATTTTATTTATAAATCATAATTAAAAAAACCCAACTTTCCCCTCCTCTCATTCCTTCTCTCCTCCTCCTCTCTCATCTTTCTAACGACTCTTTGCTCGTTCACAAACAAGAACAACAAAAGCATATTAACTAAAGTAAATTAAGCGTTTTTAAAAGATAAAGTGAAAACGTTGAGAACCAAAAATATGAGAAAATGAAAAACAATAAACAATGTCAAATAAAGGAGAAAACGAGGAACAATCTCAATAGATTGATTCTCTCGTGAGAGGAAGGAGGAGGAGCTCACGGGAGGGAGGGTAACAAGGCAACCAAAGGAACCAAGTCTCTACCTTTTTTTGTTACTGGTCATTTTGATAATATTTTTTCTCTCGCGGCTAATTCGATTGTGTGATACAAGTGGGTTGTGATTATTTTGTGCTGATAAAAAATGCTACTTTTGTGTTACTTGAAAATGGATTGTGATATAGAGAGAGGGAGGAGGAAGAGAGAGAATTATGGACCGGAGAATAAGAGTTCTTCATAAAAATATAAATTTAAAACGATTATTTTTGTAATTTATTTATCGCCATTTTAGCAACAACTCACTCCGATGAGCGCTACATGTTAGTCTTCGTAATCGTCAAAACTATGTCGTTGCCAAAAAATCTTGGATTGGACATCGAGACTTGTCATTGAGAAAATTTTGAAATAAATTAGATCAAAGTAATTATCCATAGAATTATAGGGTACTTATGTATACTTTAGAATTGTGTGGTATGCTTCATACACAATATAATATAACAACCATTTATTAAATAATCTTAATAAAGAGTTTTAATATTTTCTTTCGCCCTATGTCTTGTTAGAATATCTATATCTAACCTAAAATCTTAAGATAATATGTTGGTAAACTTTTGATACTTATAAATTAGTAGTTTATTTATATTTTAACAGATGTGATATATTTTTAACACGTTTTTCAATCGAGACATAGTGAGTCAAAGATTATAATAGCTTTGACTTCACCAAAGTACAACAAATAGGGATCATGCGAGCTCAACAATGAGCACAATCTCATCTCGCTATAATTTCATGTTAGAATTTTTATATCTAACTCAAAATTTTAAAATAATAAGTTGTAAGATTTTTAATACTTATAAACTAATCATTCTCAGATGTTTTAACTGATGTGAGACATCTCTCTTCTCCTTTGTTTCTTTAATCTTTCATGACTACAAAGAATATTATCAAACTCCCCCAAATAAATAAAATTATTAAATTGCCACTAAAAACAATAATTATCAAATAATTTTTTGAATGAAGTAAATTGGCATTTTCTAGTGACTAATTTCCCCCGTATCCGGAATCAACCTTTTGATACGCTGTTATAGGTGAAATCTGAATAAAAGTTTTCAGCGAAAAATGAGTAGTGAACAAGGCACTTTGTTGTCACTTCCGTCCGATCAATACCGAATAGTCATTTTAATTATTTTATGGAGAAATTCCAATTTCATTGAGTCCTGATCCATTTAATATGAGATGTCATCCCAAAAAACAATTCATGTGAGATGTAATCCCTTAGCAGTTGACTTATGAAAACTGAAATATGTACGACAAAAAATAAAACGATTCCCCTTGTTTCTCACGTGGATATATAAAATTCTTTGGATGCCAATATATCAGAAAAATACCCACCAAGATAATAAGTAAGTATATTTTTATACAATTTTTTAATTAATTATCAAACTTTATTAATAAAAGAAAAAAGAAAAAGTACATCATAGCAATTAGACCCCCGACCTGATACCCTCGCTCTATTAGTCTACAAGCGGACAATAAAGAGTAATATAAATATCATCAGTAATATGAACTACACTTCGGATCTGAGCGCCGCTCTTCAAATTGCAACGACGGGCCTCTGTATAAAGTTATTCTAATGCTTGCTCTATTAAAAAGTCATCGTCCTCTTCATACCTATTATGGTCCTTAAGGACCAAGGTCGGTCGCCGTTCAACAATTCCCCCCACTCCTCCATAGAAATATAATCATATTTCTGTCCGTTCATCTCATCACTATATCTACCACTTCGGGTACCTTTCCCTGTATCCTCAATATATGACCCGCATAGTCGTCCACCTCAATAATTAAACTCATTATACCTAGTAATGATCGTGAGAATGTTCTCTTAAACAACTAAATAATTAAAAGGTAATAACCTGTGAATTAAAAGATAATACCCTCTCTAGTGAAGTACAAAAATAATACGAGAGAACTAATTGAAAATATACAAGTTGCATTGATCCATAAAACAATGAACAAGGTTTCTAATTGGTAAATTTTACTAGTTATAGTAATGTTTATTATATATATTGTAAAATTCTTTCGTAAGGGAACGAAAGATGTATCGCAGAAGGCGCTAAAATTTACAACAATAAAATTGCATGAGAGAAAAAAATCAGTGAAAGAGTATCCAAGTTTAAACTACCAAAGAGTAATCTCTACTCCGCTTGCATTATTAAGTTGATTACTTCATAACATTGGAATAGTCATGGTGGATTCAGATCTGGTCAACGATCAAAATATCCAGATTCATTAGATCAAGATCTGAATATATTTACAGGTCTGAGCTTTTTTTCATCCCTAATACGTGATGGTAGTGTTGTGGTTGGGTTGGGGGAGATTGAGGATTTTGTTTGATTAATTTGAAGTAAGGATATTATTAATAAATTGTATGGATACACATCAGCCCGTTTCTCAAATTTTAGGATCAATGCATTTCGTGAAATTATGAAAATAAACAATATTACACGCTTATCGTATTTCGGCAGATGTATGTACCGATTTTGCATAGTATTCAGCAATTCGTAGTTTCTTATGAACATTTGCCTTTCATATATTTTTATTTATACTACTAGGAAATTCACAACTAATCTGTTTCAAAGTATGTAACATTTTGAGAAGTAAACATTTAACAATGTCGATATTTCAAAATATTTTTTTTAGTTAAGCTGTAAAATTCTTTTACCCAAAAATATAATAATGCTATTTTGCAAATACTAAATTGTTACATTCTTGGTTCACTTATTAAAATGTCGATCCGATCAACTACGACAATTCTTTCGCTTCTTGCCTCACACATACGCACCAACATAGCCTAGTCCCTCCTAACTGGCTCTTGAATTTAAAATGAATTCCAGCCGTCAGAACATGAATAGTTGACCAAGAATTAACCTATGGCATGCTCTATATTGGAACTTTATGAGTGGTAAATTAAAAAAATGATATTCAAAATAATAAATTACTAAATTAATATGCACGTAAGATATCTTAAAAAATACTCTTTACTACAAAGTCATGGAAAAAATCATGACTTAGAATTTTTTACGTGAGTCAATTCAAATCACGAGAAATTTTTTCGTGACTTGGTTATTTAGGACATCAACTATACAAAAAATTCATTAGAATAATTTTGTTCGTGAACTTCAAAATTGTTATTATATATATAATGTTAATGTTATTTAAAGGTTATTATAAAGATTTCTTATCTCAATACGTTATGATTATTACCTGATGCTTAATACATCATCATATTTTTTGACCTTTGTATTTTTATGACTAACCAAATTAGTATGATCATTTCAGAAGCTCACATAAATATTAGTGCTAAATTTTTGGAGATAAAAAATTTACTACGGTCAGTAGTTTTGCATAATTGGTTATAAAAGTACATGCAATACCCCAACTATATATTACTGTCGAGTTTACTTTCAATACCAACGACAACAAACATAGACCGACTCTTGACTCACTAGTCTCCAAAAATAATATATAGCCAATTAAGCACATTATGTTTGCTTTGCACAATCTCATAATTAATCTCATCAAAGAGATGTATATGGTCAAAAAAAAGTTTTAAACCACCTTAAGGCAATTTATTTGTCATCTACACAATTTGATGCATCCTTTTGGTTTCTTCCAAAGTACTTTATATACAACTCCGGCCATCTAGAAGGTTGTTTGATGTCCTATGAGTGGGATGTCATGGATAGAAAGCTTGTACAATTTAACTATGTCTTGAAGAGTAATGATCATCTCTCTTATCAGTATATGAAATATGTGCGTATTTAACTTTCACTATTCTACCAAGACTGTAATAAGAGGAGGTTCGATTCACAACATGATCGATGCATCATATATTTAAGAATCCGACTGCCCAAATGCAAGCTATGAATAACTAGTTCTCCACTACTTTTTGTTTCCATCTATGCCGATTGATTTTTAGTGTAGTGTCAACACCAAAATTATCATTGATACCATATACTTCAGTATTCTATATAACTTGTGAAAGATGCACACCTTGAAGCTTGAGTAATATATTTCTGTATCGGCGTGACATTATATATATATATATATATCCATAATTGAATATTTACTAACCGTAGTTGAGAGGAGGTCGAGGGACTACAAACGATTGGGTGAGTTTTTTTTTTCGTGACTCAATTTTAAAAGTCGAGAGAACCAAGTTATGAAGAAAAAAAAGTCACGACTTGATATTTTTCCATTTGAATTTATACTAGAGTTCTACTTGAATATTAGTTTGATAATTTAATTTTCTGTGTATTATTTTGTAATTTACAGCACATTTTTTTTAAATCGTCTCCATTAACTCTTATATCATGTGCCCTCCTCCCCACGAGGGTAACGTTCTTTTTACAATAAGTCCCTCGTTGAGCACACCAATTATAATATCGCCGAACGAAAAAATCCCATGCACTTCGACGCATCAATATAGGGCTATAAATGACTCGATCCCAAGCTTCTATGCACACAAAATAAAACGAACCAAGCTTCCAAATTAATTACATTCCAATTAATTAAGCTTCTTGATATGGACCAACTAAAGCCACACCCAGCGAGCACCTGCCCCTTAACCCCTCTTGGCTTCCTGGAACGAGCCGCCACCGTGTACGGGGACTACACCTCCATCATCTACAACGAGACGAGGTACACGTGGTCCGAGACGAACCGTCGATGCCTTCAGCTGGCATCGTCCCTGTCGTCGATAGGCATCGGACGGGGAGACGTGGTGTCGGTCGTAGCGCCCAACATCCCGGCAATGTACGAGCTCCACTTCGCGGTGCCCATGTCGGGCGCCATCCTCAACACCATCAACACCCGGCTCGACGCCCGCACGGTGTCCGTGCTGCTCGAACACGGCGAGTCGAAGCTCGTGTTTGTCGACCAGTTCTGCTCCTCCCTCGTCCTCGAAGCCGTGTCCCTCCTCCCCTCGCCCCCGAAGCTCATACTTATCTGCGAGGAAGCGGACGATAACTCCGCTTCCCGGAAGTTCTTCGAGACTTACGAAGGGTTAGTGAGGAAGGGGGACCCGCTGTTCGAGTGGGTCCGTCCGGAGAGCGAATACGAACCGATGATCCTTAACTACACCTCTGGGACTACCTCCGCCCCGAAAGGCGTCGTCCATTCCCACAGAGGGATATACCTTGTGACCATGGAAACCCTCTTGGACTGGGACGTTCCTAAGAACCCAGTTTATCTCTGGACCCTACCGATGTTCCACGCGAACGGGTGGAGCTACCCGTGGGGAATGGCGGCCGTCGGAGGGACCAACGTCTGCCTTCGAAAAGTTGACGTGTCAACTATCTTCGGCCTCATTAAACGGCTGGGAGTCACCCACATGTGCGGCGCCCCTGTGGTCCTCAACATGCTCTCTAACTCGCCGGACGCGGAGATCCTCGAGAAGCCAGTCCACATCTTGACCGCTGGCGCCCCACCGCCGGCTTCCGTGCTGAGCCGGACGGAGTCCCTGGGGTTCGTCGTGAGCCACGGGTACGGTCTGACCGAGGTGGCTGGAACGGTAGTCCACTGCGCTTGGAAGAAGCAATGGAACAAGCTCCCGGCGGGGGAGAGAGCTAAGCTCAAGGCGAGGCAAGGAGTGAGAACGGCCGGTTTCGCCGGCGTCGACGTTGTTGACCCGGATACGGGCGAGAGCGTGGATCGAGACGGGAAAACTCAAGGCGAAGTAGTCTTCAAGGGCGGGTCCGTTATGTTGGGTTATCTCAAGGACCCGGTTGCCACGTCACTGGCTTTAAACGAGAACGGCTGGTTTTACACCGGCGACGTCGGAGTGTTCCACCCGGACGGATACTTGGAGATCAAGGACAGGTCAAAGGACGTGATCATCAGCGGCGGGGAGAACATCAGTAGCACCGAGGTGGAATCGATCATATACTCGCACCCAGCGGTTAATGAGGCTGCGGTGGTGGCGAGGCCGCACGAGTTTTGGGGCGAGACGCCGTGCGCGTTCATCTGCTTGAAGCCGGGGCTGGCCGACAAGCCGACGGAGAAGGAGATGGTGCAATATTGTAGGGACAGGATGCCTCATTACATGGTCCCCAAGACTGTGGTCTTCAAGGACGAGCTCCCAAAGACATCTACCGGGAAATTTCAGAAGTTTAAGCTCAGAGCACTTGCTCAGAATATGTAATACTATTGCATTGGGCTTCCGTTTGTGTTGTAATCGTCTCAGCGGAACATAATTTGGTCATTCATTAATAATCATTACAGGTGCACGATTTCTTCTTTTCAGGTTTGAAATTATCTTGAATGTAATCCGGAGCTTCTACGGCCATTCGAAACGAGAGAGCTTTGGTCAAAACATTAACTACCTGTTTATTTGTAGAGATGTAGCGAACATGCGGAAGATAATTGTTATAAAAATTTTCGATGAACTAGTTAGTTCAAGATTTCATTCATAAGCATACAGATCTAAGTAAACAGCCAACATTATAGAGTTTGAACAAATTAATAAACATTATACTAACAATCTAAAGAGAAGTTCAAGCCTTGAAAAGTCACAGTGCAACTTTTAAGAGATTTAAATCTAAGGGGCGGTATACAAGAAGGAAAATATACAGTTTAAGTGTGTCTCTTCGTGTAATTCTTGGTAATCCCTACTAGATCATATTATGCATTTAGTTCTCAAATTTTGAACTTTTTTTTCAATTGAGTACTAACATACATTTTTTAATTCTAAAAAATGCATAAAGGCACTCAATTTAAAAATTTTTAAATTTGAAAAATAAAGATTGGCTAAATTATTTTAAAATGTGAAGTGCCACAACCTAGACAAGGGACACGTACTACTAGGGGTGAGTAAAGTGAAGAGTCACAATCTTCGTCTAGAAAATGGAACCTAAACAACAAAAACTGATTAAAAAAAAAAAAAGCTGAGATGAGACCGTCAGTGTCACAGTTTCGGAGTTCACTCAAATTATGTTTCTTATAACACATTGTATGTTACAAGCAAGTTCGCAAAACGCAAAACTACCATAGCAACAGTCCATAATCAATAAACCTTCAGTTTTAAGCAAGTTCATCTATCAAAGTTTCCAACAATCCATCAATTTTCGGCCTTGAAAGATGTTAGAAGAAGTAGGGCAAGAACAAAAATTGCATCAAGCTACGCCAATGCGTGCTGCCCAACTACCAACACAACGTGTAGAATTCCGGATTGAAAAAATTGGACACGTACGATGAACAACGAAGCCTCAGCCCTAACAATGGATCTTAAAATAAACACGATTAACCAAAATTGCAGCAAAAAAAAGTAACCAAAGTACTGACAAGAACAAGAAAAAAAAGTTGCAACATTATCTAAAACAATAACCAAATTAGCAACAATATAACAAGAACAACAAAGTAACAAAAGAAAATTAAATAATCAGCTTTCAAATCTGTACTAAAATAGCAACATTATCTATTTTACCTTGTCAATTACTCGAGAGAATGACTTAAAAAAAATTTAGACGATAGAACCACATTCGATGATGCACAAACATTTGCAATCAACAGTATTCAACACAAAATAATTATAACTTATCACTCAATTTTTTAGGAAAAAGTCCACTTTAGTATCCTGTGGTTTGGCCCATTTCAAGCTAAGTCCCTGTGGTTTATAAATGTTAATTCGAATTCGACATCGTCCAATATTCCCATTTGGGTCACCTCAGACCGGTTTGATTCGTTTTTTTCATTTTGGTTCGATCAAATCCGGCATTTCCAATGCCAAATATCGACTCCGGTTGACTCTCCGAACTGTTCTGACGTGTGGATATCAGTTTCACACGTCTTCGTCGCTGGAATCGCGAGATCGAGTTTTAGATTTTTGAATCAAATTGGTTAGGGTGACCCAAATGAGAAAATTCAACGATGTCGAACTCGAATTAACTTTTTAAACCACAAAGACTTAGCTGAGAATGGACCAAACTATAAGGTACTAAAGTGGATTTTTCTCAATTTTTTATGACGAAGGAAAAACTTTTGTTTATAGATAGTTGCCTTCAAGTATGTTTTGAGATACTTTCTAGTATGTTGTAAGGTTTATTGTCACGATTATTAAAAACTGATCTTTAAGGTTTGTTTGAGGAATGAGAACAAAGGTTATGGTTGTGATGACTTTGATAACAAAGGTTTGTTTGACTAATTTTATTATTTATTCTTATTTGCGTTCTTGAGTGAATTTACTATAGAATAATATAATTGATTCTTGATTAATGATTTTTTTAATTGGTAAAATGAACTTTTATCAAACAGTTAAAGAACCATTCTTGGTTCACTTATTAAATTTTTTAAGTCGATCCGATCAACTATGACAATTCTTTCGCTTCTTGCCTCACACATACGCACCAACATAGTTTAGTCCCTCCTAACTGGCTCTTGAATTGAAAAGGAATTCCAGCCGTCAGAACATGAATAGTTGACCAAGAATTAACCTATCGCATGCTCTATATTGAAATTTTATGAGTAATGTGACGGGTAAAGTACAAAAATGATATTCCAAAAAAATTAAATTACAAATTAATATATGTAAAATATCTATCCAAAAAAGACTAGCAGCATTAAAGCTATTATCTTTTAGTTACTCTTACTTATTGGATGATAATCCTAAATAAATTTATTCATGATAAACAATAAATTAGATGATCGTTTGATTTTGATTTTGGATTGCTAATTTTAACGATTTTTGTATGGCTTCCGCACATTCATCTCATTTTGTTAGATAAATTATATTATTTTTAGTAATATGTTGATATAATCACATGAACTTCGACTCCGAATCTATTTTTTCTCATAATTTTTTTTACATGTTAATTTTCTTTTGTTCCTTTAATTTATTTCCAAATCACAAAACCCCATTTCAGTTCCAGTGTTTAATTCAATATATTATTAAATAACATTAAATTCATGGTCACCCCTTGGTATGTGTTCCCCAACAAATAATTGTTGAATTTTACATTATTGCTTCGCTCAATATATATATATATATATATATATATATATATATATATATATATATA